>JAHWFO010086905.1:97695-125472 GCA_023313115.1 Rhysida immarginata
ACAGTCAAACACGGAGGTGGATCAGTAATGGGTGGATCAGTAATGGTTTGGGGTGCAAACTGTGCAGGACCTCTACCGATCCTTCCCAAGATGTGTTACTGCTGTGCTGGCTGCCCACAGTGCCCCAACACCTTATTAAATAAAGATTTTGGATTTCTACCAGGTGTTTCAGTTTCAATGTCCAATACCTGTATACCCAATGCTTAAAAACGTCATACAACAGGCTGGAAGGTCTGAATTAGACATGCTAAGAGGCAGATCAGTATGCCATGGCATTGTGTCTGCAAAACATAAATCACCATCCAGACCCATATGAACAGAGTTTGATGTTCAGATCGTTGTATAGCTATGCTGTATCTTCGCCATGTATTCACCACTGTGACATGGTATATGTAGGCATGGATATGTACAGGTCATTCATCACTTAGAGTAGATATTGGTCTGCCAGATGCACTACAGATGGAGAAGCTTGTAATATCTGCTGATGTGCAATAGCAGCAAGTAGTATCACATCTACACACAACCATTAGTTGCTCTCAACAAAAGCCATTCATTGGTGTTTGTATGAGGCTGGTCTACAGGCATAGCATCCACTGCAAAGTTTGCCTTTGCCCCCATGGTATTGTGTGACATGTTGTCAATGATGTCAGGAACGTCAACATTGGATAGAGAAATGGCAATGCATTGTATAGGCACTGTGCAGATCACAGATGGCACCTAGTAAATTTGTAGGCAAGTCTTTTAAAAATCCATCACCAGAAGATCCCTGCACTGTAGTCAAATATAAATAAACAGTCGAGTCACATTAATGTGACCATCTGTTAATATCCAGAATAACCACCATGTGCAGCTTGGACAGAGGCTAGATGGGCTGGGAGAGACTCAATGATGTCATAGAAAGTGTTCTCAGTTGACAGCTATTGGAGGGTGCTAGGTGCAATATCCATGGAGCAAATAACCCGATCGAGGTGGTTCCATAGATGCTCGGATCGGTTTCAGGTCCGGAAAATTTGGGGGCTGGGGAAGTACAGCAAAGTTTTCTTCATGCTCTTTTAACCATTTGTGTACAATTTCGGCTTTATGAGATGCCGCATTGTTGTGCTGGATGATGCCATCATGCCCAGGAAAAACAAGATCCATATATGGGTGTATCTGGTCAGCAAAGATCAATACGTACTTAAATTGATTCATATTGCCATCCACAGTGCACCCAGAAAATGCCACGATAACATTACCCAAACTATAACGCTGCCTCCGCTAGCTTGTTGCCGACCACAAATGGCTGAAGGGCGTTTGTTTTCTAATGTTTCTCGCCATATGAGCCAACATCCATCTGTCTGATGGAGCGAAAAACGCAATTCATCTGAGAAGGCAACCTTTTCCCAATCAGTGGATGTCCAGTGTCGGAACTGCCGTGCAAATTTCAGCCTTTTCTGCCGATGCACAGGCATTAGCATAGGTGCTGTCACTATCCATCTGCTGTGGAGCCCCTTATGCAGCAACATTTGTTCAACTGCCGTTCTTGACACACTTGCAGCAACCCCCTAGTTCATTTGGGCAGTAAGTTGCTCCACTGTAGCATGTCAATTTGCCTGAACCGACTTTCCCCTTTCACCGATGGCTCATGGAGAACCACAATTTCCATGTCACTTATTTTCTATAGTTGCAGTTTTTCCATGCACAGTACACTTTTACCACAGTGCATGGTAAATGTCCACAAACTCTGCAGTTTCTGAAATGCTGCCACCCTTGGCCCGAAAGCTAATAATCATTCCTCTCTGTATGTCTGATATTTCACTCCGTTTCTGCAAATGCAACAATTGAAATAACTCATGAATGTTCTGAGAGAGATAAAACTAAGGTGACCAGATTTTCTGAAGGCCAAGGCGGGACACATTAACTGCACTTAGCGAATATAGTGTCTAGGTGGCGTTGGACACACATAAAGTTACTTTACAATTAGTGACAAACAACGCAACTTTAATTATTATTTAATACTATCAGGTTTTAGCTAGGGATAGGTTAAACAAATGCTGCCAAATAACAGTTATGCCAGTTATGCAGTTATGTCTTACAGGGTGATTCAGTCAATTTCTGACCATTTCAGTACAATGATTTATTGACCCATTAATGTTTACAAACTTAGCATTTCAGTATGATATTTTAGGCAGTTCGGAGTTTTTATTCCCGTGGAAAAGTCTTGATGATATGCTCAATGTGGCCACCGTGAACGTTTTGAACTGCTCGCAGCCGAATGGTGAAGTTGTTCATAACTCTATCCAGGATTTCCGCATCCACAAACGTGCAGCAGTCGACGATGCTTTGTCGCAGCTGGTCTAGGGTTCTTGGTGCTGTAGTGAACACACTGTCTTTAAGGAACCCCCAGAGATAAAAATCACATGGGTTTAGGTCAGGACTCATAGGGGGCCAAAGAAAGCCACCCCCGAATCAATCTGGAAACCTGTTTGAAATGACACGATTTCCAAATTTCTGATTGAGAAAGTCTAGCACTTCATTAGTGGTGTGAGGCCTAGCCCCATCCTGTTGAAACCATTGATGTCGAAGCGGTATACGCCTCCTTCGCAGCTCGGGGATGAAGAAGGTTTCCAACATGTTAAGGTAAGCCTGTGACGTTACGGTGCCCTCAAAAAAGAACAGACCGATGATGCCTCTTTTGGAAATTGCACACCAAGCCATAACCTTTCGTGGATGAAGAGGTGACTTATGGATCTCATGAGGGTGCTGGGAACCCCAAAAACGAACGTTGTGTTTATTAACGTCACCTGACAGATGGAAGAAGGCCTCATCTGACACCCACAGGTTGTCCACAATGTCCTGATTGGCCTCCATTTCTGCTCCAAACTCCATCGCAAATTGTTGTTGCTTCTGTCTTCCAGTGTCTGTTAACTCCTGATAAACATGGATCTTATACGGGAACAGGTGTAAATCCTTTCTCAAAATACGCCACGTCGTCGTATACGACAGCCCTTCTTCAATGGATAGGCGGCGAACAGATTTTTTGTGTAGGGGAATCGACCAACCTTGTGCGAACATTTTCGACAACTTCGGCCGTTCGAACACGAGCAGTGGCACGAAATTGCTTGACAAAATCCATGATTGCTTGCCTGCCTGGTGCGTCTCGACACTTATACTCCTTCCGAAACTTTCTTTGCACAGTTACAGGTGATTTTGTCTAGAAATACCATTCGACAACCTTGCATTTCTGCTCTGTTGATAAAACGGGTGCCATTTTTCAACAATACGATTTTCATGCAGTGCCATTCCAACAATACAAATTCCAACTATATAGAAATTCGATATGGTGCTCATATTCTGTTAATTGTTTATCCCTAATGCACGTCATTCGAGTGAAATGGTCAGAAATTGACTGAATCACCCTGTATCTTATTGCTGGAATGTGTGTCCATTCAACGCAGGAAACTTGATGTTTTAATTTGACGCCGACGATGGGCCCGCGTGATAAGCTGCTGAACTTAAAGGATCATGCTGTGCAGATGCTCCGTACAAGTATTTCATTGATGAATGAATGTTTCCTTTTTCGTAGAAGCGTTTCATACACTTTTTCACAAGAATTACAACAACTCTCGTGAAAGTCAAAGATGCACTTCACCATTAATATTGCTTGTAGTGTTTTCCATTTTTAATTAATTTTTTCTCACTTGTTCATAAGATATTCATAGCGGAGAAAACTCTTTCAGTTTGGTTTGGTTTGTTTGGTATTAACGTCCTTTTCAACTGCTGTGGTCATTTCAAGACGGCGTTATAGGGGCCGAAAATTTTGCCTCGCAAGGGTTCTTTAATGTGCAGCCGGAAAACGACTACATGAGACCAACGGCTTTACTTCCCTTCCGAAGGAAGTGCGTGATCTCAGGATTTCCCCCTGAAAAATCCTCGTCGTCCTCGGCCAGGATCGAATCCACGTACTTGGGCATCAGAGGTGATCATGCAACCACTGAACCACCGAGGCCGATGAAAACTCTTTCAATGACAGCGTTTGTTCCTGGGAGAGACAGCACAAACTCCACAATTTTTTGAATCTGCACAGATGCCACATTTTTTTTTTCTTGAAATGACGAAAGGTTGAAATACCCATCGACAGTCAACAGTAGTCTTCTGAGAGTCCCAATCTGTGATCTTTTCTGGTGCAGCAAATTGGCTAACTTCATTAAATAACTCGTTATCATCAGTTTTAACATTCAGATTATTTTGTCCAAAGAGCTGCAGGCTCTCTTGTACATTTTCCCCAAGATGTCGTCTCTTTTAATGTAACCCAACTAAATGCATTCAGCTCTTCGAATTGATCAACCCTTTGCTTAAGAAATTCAGCAGTTTTCATAAAAATTTACAACGGTTCTCATAATGTCATTTTTTTTGTCACCATTCCTTCTTCTTTTAATTGGGTAATCCAAACACGTACTTCATTCGGTAAAAATTTTTTTGCACTTTTCTCAGTGCATTTATCTATTAAATCATCTAGTGCAAAAGAGACTTCCAATGCTGTTACAGTCTGTGCCTCTATGCGCAGTATTGTTGCATGAAGCACTGCAGCGATATTATGTAAAAAAATAGAGCCACAATTCAGCACAGGGATTTTCAAAAAAGTTGCGGATTAGAGTGAGACAATTCTCTTCCGACAAGAAATAGGATTTCAGGACAGGAAACAATTTTAAAACTCTCTGTACCGCAGGCATCAGGTTTTTCCACATCCTAAAATGCACTGGTATTCTACATAGGAAAATTCGCAAAATTCTTTATATGTCTCTACACGAAACAGTGTAAATATAGAAATAATAATAAATTTTCATAATAGCTGCTTCCACATCAATTAGCAAGCAATCCTCGGCTGCGTGTATCGCATTGTGCACAATATGAGCAGCACAACCAATACCTAACAGTTTCCTTCCAAGTCATCTTGCAATATTGCAAAGACCTTGTTTGATCCTCTCCTTTTTAATTCCCCAGAGTTTGTATTTGTATTGTCTGCACAGAAGCCTACGACCTTTTCTGTCAAACAATGTCGTTGTAATACATTTACAAGGAAATTGCAAATGGTCTGTGCTGTTTCTCCAGGAAGAGATTTCATGTCCAGGATTTTAATTTTAACACCTGAGAGTGCTACAAAATATCTTATCACAGGAAACAACTTAACATCCTTATGCGTGGACGCATCTATACGAAATGTCACTAAGTTCGCGTCATTTAACTCTGCTTTAACTTGATTCATTATATATGGGCACAGCACATTTGTGACGATAGTTTCGCATTTTGTTCTGCGCAAAGAAAATTTGGATTAAAAAACCTTTGCATTAATTTGGACGTACAGTCCATGGACCGAAAGCTGTGATTCTGATAAATCGTATGATATGACCAGTGCCTTCTGTAGCAGCCGACTGGGCTTCCTTTTCACCTAACTCAGTTTTTGAAAATACTTCTTAGCTGTACCGGATGATGCCGACAACTTCAGTGAGTTCTTGTGAAATCCGTATTCAGATGTTTGATTATATCTCCCCGCCCACAGTGAGCAACATGAAATGCGACCCGCACTTGTCACACTTACGGACTGCTTGCTCTCTTTTCAAGCCTTCTTTATCGATGGAAACTCAGTTTGCAAGTCCTCGTTGAATTTCGAGTTTTGATTTGGCATGGCTGATGTGATGAGCAATAGTGGATGCAGACGTTAACTAAACTAACGGCGTTAGGCTAATTGCGGGAAACATACTTGTTAGAGATAGCATCCACATGGCCGCAACATGCTTCACGTACTTATGATGACGCTATATTGAGAGAAACGTGGCTAATGAGAGAGAGTCTTTCTCATTGGCCACGGAGAGAAGCATCTCAGCAGCAGTCACCACCACACTGCGTGGGGCTTGCAACAGACCCAAATTGAGTTAAAACTTAAATCAACACCATCTATCTATAGTCCTAGTACTCCTAGATAGATTCAAATTCAATGATAAATCTTTCTAGGTGGTTCTTGGTCTTTTTCCCAGAAAAAGCGGGACAAACGAGCATCCCGCCGGGACAAGCGAAAGCTGGCGGGACATAAAGTCTGAAATCGGGACGTCTGCTCACCTTAATAAAACCTATGCCATACCTCAGCTGTTCAACAATTGAAATGTTTTTTGAATGCCTACAAAACTCTGTGTATACTTGCCCAATCTGCCGATGACACGTCATTTATTGCTTCATTTATTTAGTGGCTTTTGCGATTGGTTATTTACTACTAACATCACAGGTGGTCACATTAATATGACTAGACTGTTTAAAAACATGTCATTCCATAGCCTACAACTCTATGGAGCTAAGGGACAAAGCAGTAGAGGATATCTATTTAAAAAGCAATTGTTTTTTGTTAAAATAGTTGAATATTTTTTTAAGAAAATGGCATCACATGATGTAAATCGCCTCGATATTACCAATCACGATGTGAAATTTTTCTATCTATTAAACCTGAAATTGATGTCTTCAAAAAAGTATCTTTCTGAGCTGCTCCCATCTCCACTAGCTGAAGTGGAATAGTGCAAAAATAATTAATTTAAATGTTATTCAGAGAATTAGAACAGTCATGCCAAGAGAGTATTAAGAGCAAGAGCACATCATTTGCTCCTGGTTATGTGCAGCCACCATGCTGCAGGCTGGCAGTGAAGACTTTAGGTGTGCTTCAAACTCGAGGCAATCGAGGAGTTCGAGATTTTTCCGTTTCAAAACTCGAGATATCTCGTCGAGATGTCGCATCCGTGAAGCAGATTTGACGTCACATACCGTAGATTAAATTGAGGAGAAGGAGACTTCTGAAAATCGTCTCACTAATCTCGAAAGTCTCATTGCACGTCATTATTCTCACTTTCCTCTAGTTTTTAAATACCTTGGATCACCAAGATGGCTCCCACCAGATCAACAATCACGTTAACTGATGAACATTGAAATTTCTAAAATGTTTAGGGCAATCAGGGCCATACCTGGAGGGGGCGGGGGGGGCTAATTTTCCTCTTTAATTCTGTTGCTTGAGGACCCCCTCCCCTGCAAAATAAAATTCTGGGTACAGCCCTGGGATCAATGCACTAACACAAAGATCTGTATGTTTCAGTCTTTCAATAATTACAGTCCACATTCATTATTGTACTTAGTTTACATTTGTTCTTTTATTAAAAGTCTGCTTTTGTAATTTGGTTGAGTCTATTTTATTGTATTAATAATTCATTGTTTAAGATAATTGGACCAGTGAATGTGAAAGTCGAGTGACTTCCTAATTTGCACGTCACACGATCACAAATCGCTGTATAAATATCCTGAAGCAACTGTTCTACTGTTGTTAATCGTGAAACCATAGCAAAAAATGGGGAAAACCAGTGATCTGACAGACTTCCAGCTTGGTACGGTAGTAGGTGCAAGACGAGCTGGAATGACCATTTCAGAAACTGCAACTCTCCTGAACTTTTAACAGACCAGTTTCAAGGGTTTATAAAGAGTGGGTAAAGGAACAAAAAACATGTAGCAATCGTGACTCCAGTAGGCAGAAAACCCTTGCTGAAGAAAGGCCAGAGGAGAACGTCAAGACGTATGCACGAAAACAGAAAGGCAACAATTGCACAAATTACTGCTCATTACAACTCGGGTAGCCAGAAAACTATATCAAAACAGACAACTAGTCGTCCTTGGCTCAAATGGGTTATCAAGCCGAAGACCATAACTATACCAATGTTGTCAGAAGAACAAGAAAGAACCGCCTACTGCAGGCACAGCAGCACAAGGATTGAACCATTGAAGACTGGAATAAAGTCACCTGTTCAGACAAATTTAGGTTCCTGCTGCATCATTTTGATGGAAGACTTAGAATATGTCGAAAAACAACATTAGGCCATGGACCCTCATGTCTGGTGGAGGCAGAACAATTGTGCGGGGATTGTTTTCTTGGCATGAATTGGATCCTGTAATATCTCTAGATAGTTGTTTGAACGCCGAAGCATACATAAAACATTATTGCAGATCAAGTTCATCCCTTCATGCTCACAGCTTATCCACATGCAGATGGCTGCATCCAGCAGGATAATGTACCAGCACATAGGGCCAGAATCACAATGGATTGGTTCCAGGAACATGCTCTCAAATTCTCCTTGATGCAGTGGCCAGCTCATTCAGCAGAACTCAACCCCATTGAATATCTTTGGGATGAGCTGTAAAGGACAGTTAGCTCCTTGCTTACACCTCCATTGAATCTCAAAGAATTGCGTGAAGTTCTCATGTCTGCATGGGCCAACGTTCCTGTTGAACATTTTCAGCATCTCGTCGAATCCATGCCCAAACGAATACATGTGGTTCTGAGGGCTGATGAAGGTTCAACATGCTACTAGACAAGTGTACTTAATAAAGTGGCAGCTCAGTGTATCTGCCTGTGATAGTTTAATAATATCTAGTATGGAAAGAGGAAATAGCAATTACCATGATCTGTATTATCCACAAAAATTATTTTCTTCCGTGTGGAAGAAAAAAGTAAGCAGGTGAGCAGAAATTAGAAACAAACTAAACATTACATGTAAAATAAATTCAAAGTTTTGGCTACAGCATCAACTAGAATGCATATCAATGTATTCCCTCAAGAGTTGATTTTCTACAGAAGCCAAAGAAGGTTTTTGAACAGATGCTTCAATGGTAAAACTAGGAAAAAGTAGAAATAATACAATTTTCATAAAAGACAATATTTACATAATTTTCAAGCCAAGCTCTTAAGTTTGAAGGATCACATGTTTGGTAATGTGAAAGTGTGTAATGCAGCTAGCTGAGACAACATTGAAATACAACGGAAAGAACACATGGCCCTTATGGAAGACCAGATAAATAAATCGTGGCTAAGTACAATCTTGAAACTAGACCCACCATTTTGATAGACAACTTTAATCGACAGTAACAAATCAAAAGAATTTCAACTGGATGGATGCAAGTGTTAAAATTAAGAAAATGCTGAATTTATTAATGTATTGGGATTCAAGTCCATTAAGGGAATGAAGACTCTTCGACTTAAACAGCCACTGGACATCTGTTTCTTTCCTTTACTTGTAAATTATTATTTGTATGATTGGTTGGTTTCATTTTTGTTTACAACATTCTTACTACATGATGGCAATTGGAAATGAAGTTATAATGAGCCGGCCTGGTGACAGAGCACTAAAACTCGGGTCTTGTAGTTTTCCAGACCAGCAAGTCGCAGATTCGAATCCTGCTGAAGGTATGGATGTTTGTTCTTGTCTGTATGGCTCTGAAACGTACATACAAGTATTAAGCTTAGTTTCACGAGTTAAATTTTTCTTACCCATCATGTTTATCTAATCTACTTCTCATTCTACTTAAAAAGTAGTTTCATAAACTACGAAAAATACAGTCTACATAATATCAAAGTTAATCTAAATCATTGATCACGTTTTTGTCTTCTGTAATTTAAGAGTTCTTTGCAATAATTTTTTTACATGCAGCTTGTTCAATGTCTCTAATGTTTAGTTTTCAATCAATGTGCTCTTTTAAGTATCACTGGAGTGTTTGTAAAAATAGCAGCAGAAACAAAGCTATTAGCACATGATAAAATTTTATCCAACATTTGATTTCATCTTTAACCCTTTTGCTGCGTAAAGCGGATAAATCCACACAAAACTACACTACCTTTACCTGCGGAAATCCGATTCATCCCACAGGGTTTATAAAACTTCTTGTTATGCCGCTAAAAGTGGATAACTCCATCTTCTCAGGAATGAAAATGAAATTTAATTACGCAGTGAAAGGGTTAATATGGTAGACAATAAAAAACATCTTGCATAAATAATTTCCTTTATTAACACAAAAACAGACTAGTGGAAATAAATAAATAAAACTAGGAAGACTTTAGAAATTAAGAGATTCTGCCAACACCAAATGACTATCACATTAAAAGCTGATTGTCACCTAAATCTTTGGTCCACCCACACCAAATTACAGTCAGGCATCCTCATACAAGTTGGAATAGGGCAGCTTTGCAACTGAAATAATAAGAATGCATGTACACTAGGAAACCAAATTGTTATACTTTAATTTCATCTATGTATTACAAATTACTGTTCTTTCCATAATTTCTTAGCTATAGGTAGGATTGAGCAGATCCATATAAAGACAGATGGGATAATTTCCATCAGTTTCAGCATAGTGGAAATGATATTTTATGCTTTTATCCATGCTTTCACAAAATCAAGCTCCAATGAATTTCTTCACTAGACTAGATATTAAGATGCCAAAGATAATGGGAAGAGACTATAATATGGTTGGGGTAGATTATTTTTGAAAATTTCATTAACTTTTCATTACATAATGTATACAATTCAGTTTCATATCAACTTAGAACCATTAAGCAAATTAGATTAAATAACTAACAAAATAACACTGCCTAATGAGTTTAAAGAAAACAGTCTGAGAAAGAGATATTGCACTAGGAAATGCTAACAAACTAAAAGCATTTCAAAAGGATGGTTTATTTTTATAATTTGAAAAACTAAAACAAAACTGACTCATTAAACAATTAATAATAAAAAAAATTATGAAAATTGTTCAAAGGGATGACTGCAACAAAGTTTGAAAGTCATTCATTATGTTTGGAAGAACAGCTGCAAGTATTCCAACTCAAAAAGTAGATTTTTCTTGCATTTGTTTCCAAGATGTTTATTTTTTGATGAATGCAAAAAAGGAATGATGATTTAGATTTTCAACTTGATTTTCTTTAAGTCAGGGTTACATGTGATGCCCCGGCCATGCGTCGATATCGGTAGCTGATGACGAGACCTACTAGCTAAAAATTGGGAATGGGTTAAAGAGAGGCGGGAGAGAGAGAAAAAAAAAAAAAACAATCAAAGTTTAGCATTTATTAAACAGTATCATGAAACAAATTATTCGTTTTATAACAATGTAATTAATTTTGAAGCATTAGGCCAGTTATCTTGTTAATTTATTTTGGAAAAGGCTTCAGGAACATTCTTTAAAAGCAAGGGGAAGGGGGCAATGGGCACACATGCAACTTTCTTTCCTACAGTGTCAGTCTTCATTTAGAATTCACTAACACATTAGTAAAGATTAACAAGAGTTAAATAATTTCAGAAGCATTCTGAAGATTTCAAAAAACAGTAACTGACAATGCAGTCTATTACAGTTGCAAGTAGTCAGAAATATAAGTACTAAAATCCCAGGCTTGAATTAAACTTAGATTAAGAAGAGAAAAAAATAACATATCTACAAGAAAGATTTGTTAAATGATTACCTAGACCACATGGAATGGATAGAGTAGAATAAAATTATTTAAAATTAAAGTGTTAGTTTTGTTTGTTTTTTTTTAAAGGAAAGCACCAGGGTTAGCTCGTGGATCTTTTTGGTTGCGATAACGCACAGTCAGCCAGACGCCAATAAACTGAAAATAGAATAACCGAGTCTCACATGCCAAAAATAATAAGTTAATGAAATTAAAAAAATGGTTAAGTTATTAGATTATCATTCAGTAGCATTAAATGTCAAATTATTAAAAATACTCAACCTCAGTGAAGCTGAAAAAAAGTCCAATTCCTCCTGAGGCTTTTAATGCTTTGCCAAAAGAACATTTCAAAGCTTTAAAACAAGGATCACATTTACAATCTGCTTTTGCATCTTCATTATAACAGCAGTCAGTATCATTCTTGCTTGTACAGCAACTGGTTATCTAATAATGAAAAGTTTAAAAATTTGTAATTATTAAACCACAATTTCTTTAACCTTTTCTAGATGTTAAATTTCATCAACCACTCAAGTACAATGTTCTCTACAAACAGTGCATCAGGCTCATTTTACTGATCACCTGACCTGTTATATTGACAAAAAATAAGAACAATATACTGCAAATAGATCAAATAGTTTAAAAACTAAATTCTTACTTAGTAATTATTAAAATACAGACTTTTTAAAATAAAAAAATTATATAGACTTATTTATAAAGTTTACAAGAGATGTTCATAATTTATTATGATTTTGTTAAATGAATTTTTTTTTCATTTTCAATTTTAGAACAATTACAACTCCTCGCCAAAAAATTAGAATAATGGTATTTTAAGTTCTGAAGTTAAATTAGAGTTGAGATTAATAAACAAACTTTTTTAACTACACATTCGGAATTTTTTTCCCTGGATGGTATACTTATTCCTGTAGTAGACCTCAAAAGAAAAATTAATTTATTCAAAATTTAAAATTTACATTAAATAAATTGAAGATGACAAAATAGAATAATCCTGAGATAAAGAGACAAAATATTAGAATAATGACAAAAAAAGATACACAAATCACTTTAATAAAAAACGATTCATGAAATTAATACTTAATAGCTTTGGCTTTAATTACAAAACTTAGCCTATTTGGCATGCTGTTGACCAACTTAGCACATTCTGCACGACTGATATTAGACTGAAATGATTGATTGCCGAATTCAAATCCTGCTTTGTCTGTGGAAGTCTTTGCTGAAGTCTAGCCTTCATCAACTTCCATAAATTCAGTTGGATTAATGTCTGGTGAATTATTGGCCATGTAACACACAGATATTTCATGGTGAAGACTTTCTTGGATTTAGCAATATGACTAGACGCACCATCCTACTGGAACAGAAAGGAATCGCAGTATAGATCTCCAGATGATTGGATCATGAAATTGTCAAGTATTTCTAGATAGATTGCGGCATTTACTACACAATTTAGGACACATAACTTTCCTACTCCATAAGATTTCATTGCCCTTACTGAAGCAGCAAATGTCATTGATCTGTTGAGGGAGTTCCTGTTGTAAGCTGCTTGTGTCCGTCTCCACACATGACTCTTGGTCACCAAAACACAAAGAGAACACGGATTCGTCACTAATTTGTTACTCCAGTCATTTTGTCCCTAAGTAACCCTTTCATTGCACCCCTTTACATGAGTTGGTCTTTGATAAATGTCATCACAGGTTTACTTTTGGGAACTCGGGGCTGAAACGAAATTGATGTATTTGTCTGCTAGATACAGTTGCTGCACATTTTTTCCCCCCACTCAAAATGAATACACAGAGTGTCTCAGAAAAAAATATGAACATAAAGACAATATGAACACTTTGAATGACTATAAAAACATTTATGAACATAGAGACAAGTTTAAAGGCTTGAATTACAGAAGACAAATGTAATTAAAGAATCATGTTTGCAAATGTTCAAATTGATGACGGTCATTGTCCAGACAAAGCTGATAACGCGCACCAATGGATTTACCAATGTCACGAAACAGTTCATTTGGAATAACGCGACATTGTCTTTCAATTTCAATTTGAATGCATCAATTTCTTGGTTTTGTGCGATAAACTCTGTACTTGAGGTATCCCCATAAAAAGTCCATTGGCGTGAGGCCTGGGGAACGCAGAGGGTATTCAATGCTACCTCTTCATCCAATCCGTGTGTTTGGATAAGCTGCATCGAGGTGAGCTCTTACATCGTTGGGACCTATCTAAATAAATTTATCTAGATAATTATTTTAGATGAAAATTTTTTATCTTTTATCTTTATCTAAGCATAGTTTATCTTATCTATTTCATAAATTTCTATAATTTTTATAAAGGTTTTAAAAAATTTACTGATAAAACTTCTAAAATTGTAAGGATCTAGTTGACCGTAAATAGGTGAGAGATGCATCCAGCTCCAGCATGCATGACTGATGTCATAGCCTCATGGCTCTTTCTTTTTAGACAAAGTCACTGAATTTCACAAGTAATCATGTGACCAGTTGAGAAATTCTTTGAGCTCTGCATAAATTAGCTAAATGCTTATAAGAGCCACTTTTCTTTTCCCCAAAATAACTGTCTTGTCTTCTGCAATTCCACTTATAAGAGCCTTTTTTCAATTTCTGGGCTCTTATAAGTGGAGTCAACTGTATCTCAGAAAAAACCTTTAGAAGGTACCTAGTAGTGATGGGCAATATTTTCTAAAATATCGTATTTCGATATATCATATATCGCTTGAACAGCCGATAATAGATTGTTTGTGCCACGCTGTTTTCTGTTACATTAGGCTGTCTGATATAACGAGATGTGTAAGTCTATCGAACTTAGGATCAATACAAAAATAATGGAGCCAATCGGAGTTAGTGACGTCACTAGTCTTCTGCTCCCCTGCTGCTCCCGTCAGCAGCCTTTGTGTTTTCGCTGCTTCGAAGCTCACTCCTGCAGCTTCAAGTCACTTCTCGAAGCGTTAAAATAAATTAATAAATTATATACACTGAGTGAGAATATTATTATGACCACCTGACATGTTTATGCAAATGCGTGTACGGACATTGCCACAATGTTGCTAGCGGGCCGGACCAATATAAAAAGGGAAGCAGAGTGTCGTCGGCAACAGTAGACATGTTCCATTCTTCAACTATGGGTAAACGACGCGATTTAACAGCCTTCGAACACGGGATGATTGGAGGTGCTTGGAGCTATGGAGAGAGTATCAGCGAAACAGCAGCATTCGTGGAGTGCTCAAGAGCAGCCGTCGTTAAAGTATTTAAAGACTGGACAGTTAGCTGGAAGACGGGGTCTGAACATTCGCCTGCGGATGGTTGATGATCGGACAGAACGGAGACTGTCACGACTGGTAAAGGATAACAGAAGGGCAACTGTGCATCAAATCACTGCTGCCCTTAATCAGGGGTCCTCCAAAACGGTCTCTGAATGCACTGTCCGCCACACACCTATTTGACATGCACTGTCGGCAAACATGAAGGGCCCATAGACCTTTGACCGTAACTCCCATCCACACATTCACTTTGGGTGTGTTTGGGTGTGCAAATAAATGAAATTCGTTAATGATTTCACCAAAATGTATAGTGACTTTATGATCACCCTGTATATTGTTTAAAAAAAAAAAATAAATAAATAAAGACTATTAATCGATAAAAAAAAATACTAATCAAAAGCAGTATTATTCAAGATGAAAAAAATAAAATTTTAAAGCAAAATGTCAATTATTGAATTTTAAAAAAAATATTTTCCATCTCAGTGTAAAAATAGTCATTTTCTCAAGAAAACAGATTGCTGGGAAAAGATTAAACCTGAAAACAAGTATCATTGCAGCAATATGCAGTGCAGCATTATCCTGCTGAAAACTAGTCCCTGGAACGTTCTGCAGGTATGGTAGAATGACTGGCTATAGAATGTCACTGAGGTAACGCACACTAGTTATGATGGTACAGATTCTAACTAGAGGATTTGCTTTCATACCTGATAGCACCCCACATCAGAATGCTTTGTGTTGGAGAGTTATGCCTGGTGCAAGCACACTCTTCTTGATGCCTCTTCCAGTCATCTCTGGACATAGTTGTGGCCATCATTTTCATCTAAACACAAGCATGATTCTTCTGAAACACAAACATGTAGTTTCATCATGTCACTCATTCGATGCATCATTGCAATCCAGCAATGTGCTGCCAAGATGTCAAAGGTAGCGTCAGCAGAAATTTTTAGCTTGCTGTCCAAACTCCAATAAACAGTGATGCACTGTTGTAGCTGACACGAGAGAGGAGAATGCATTAAGGCCGATTCCCATTGGACGGCAAAGCACGGTAAAATCGGCCGGTACCAGTGGAGTTGCTCTACCGTGCCATTGATTAAACCAGCCAATCACAGCAGAGCACATGAAACAAGAATGCTGGGATTGCTTTGGCCATGATCATCCTTGGATATTTAATAATAAGATCTGAGAAGTTATGAGAGCTGTTATTGTATTGGTTTTTCGACTGCGAAGTATAAACCCTCCTGACTGGTTGAACGTTTAACTTTTACCATTCAGTGAGAATGGTCATACTTTGTTGCCGTGAACGGTCATAACGGTTGTTTGGAATACCGTATGATTTTTACCGTCCAGTGAGAATCAGCCTTTACATTCACCACTGCTGTGCCAGTACCGATGATACAGAACTGCCATTCAAACGCATTCTTCAGAGATGACGACCCCCCCCCCCCCGCCGTCCCTCCCTCCCTCCCTCCCTCTCCCTCTCTACAACTTCCAGAGCCTTCTCTACGTTGCCTACGCCCTTCTTCCTACCATTCCCTGCAGACTCCAACCATGAAGGACGCACTGCACCCTACATGATGGGCAATGTTCCGAAGGAAAGCATTGCAGCCTATCATGCCTTCTCAAATCTAATATAGTGAAACCTCCCATAGAGGACACCTCTAAGGGAAGTTTAACAAGTCCCAGTCCCTTTGAATAGGAACTCTTGTACATATACCTCTATTTAGCAGAAATCTATTTAGAGGACACTTCCTGGTATTGGTGCTTTCCAATTTCTTGTTTAGTCATAAATTCCAAGCTGCATATTCCTGAATATTTCGAAAATACATGTATTCAAAGTCAGGTAAAATGAACAGTTTTTGGTAGAGTAATTTTTTTATTCACATTGAAACGCAATTGTGTGAAATCCAAAAATATAAACTCTTAACTGAATATTTCAAATAAACTATTGGAATTTTGAATGGTCTATGTGGTCTTTTTCAGGGCCTTACTCATGGGCTTATAAATTCAAAAACTTCATCTTTCCCCTCTAAATAAAAGACACCTCTATTTAGCAGACAAAATTCAGGTTCCCATTGGTGTCAGCTATTTGGAGGTTCCACTGTATTAATTTTTCTTCTCAAATCCGACTGTAGGTTGTCATAACTGAACAAGCACTGCCCAACTAGACAGTGCTTTTAACTGAATAACAGGATATACAGGGTGATTCAAAATTCAATGTACAAACTTTTAGATGAGGTAGTATGATGTGCTCACATGACAGTACTAACCAGCACGTGTTATGATGTTGACTGCATAACTCAAACTACTCGTTGGAAGTCGATCAAATTTTAACGGTATACATAGTTTTATGCACCCTATTATTCCCCAAATTTCATTATCATAGGTGTTATAAAACCTTAATTATTAACTTATTGATTTTGGTGGCGGTATATTTATTTCTGTTCATATCTCAGTTATCATTCAAATTCGGACCCATGTTCATATGTACTTATTTGTTAGAATAACCCATACTACCTCCCCTAAAAGTTTGTACAATGAATTCTGAATCGCCCTGTATAGTTTAGATAACATGGCTAGACTTGGTATGTGGACCAGCGATGCTTAAATGCTAATCACTTCTGCAGTATTGTTTGATTTGCCTAATTTGAAAACTGCAAAGTGGTAACTCAACTTCAAGGTGATTAATTTTTAAGAATATGTGCACAATATTCAAATAACATTAAATAATTCAATGAAAATTAATTCAATAACATTAAATAAAGTCAATGTTAAACCAAGCAAACATTCAATCTGATTATACAAGAACGTATCTGGTTTATCTTCCAATATTTACAAGGAGACTCCACAAACAGAATTGGATGGGGGGGGGGGGGGTTAAGATAGATTTTACCCAAATAAATATCCATGCAAAGCCATTGGATGCACTTCTCAAAATTTTCATAGTTAAAAAAAAAAAAAAAATCTTATATCTATCACCAGTGTATGCAGTTTATAAATTTTGTAACCAATTTTGAAACTTGGTGTGCAAAAATTCCCTGGTTTCCTAAGGAGAATGCAGCAAACCATACATTTCTATCGCCTTCAGTTTTACGTTAATTGATTTTTCAAATCTTTGCTCATTTTTGGGACACCCAGTATTTTACTGATACAAAATGTTTGGCAGTAGTATGTACAAAATAGAAGTTATTGTTGAATATAGATTTTTTTTTGTTTGTTTGAAACTTAATTTAAAGATGAACTGGGTGTGTCCAATTTAGCTTCAGATTTCAATTTTTACACTTTGTTGCAAAATAAAATTTACTTCGTGTTACGGTGAGTTCCCATAGATTGCTTTTTTGTGTGAAGCTTGAAGCTTGAAGCTTTTAGCGTTTTGCGTGTGATTTTTCAAGCTCAAGCTATCCTAAACACCAAGCTGATATGTGCTAGTTGTGTGAAACGAGATGATTTTCAAGCTGCTTTTTGCTTCAAGCGAGTGTCTAAGTCAGTTTGATTTTAAAGCAACTTGCTGCTTGGAAATGACAGAGGCACATGTGCACTACAAGCCTTTCCGTGATGACTGCAATGGGTGCATACATGGGGTCGCTATTATAGTGTGAATACAAAGGAGAGAAGGGAAGGAAGAATTACACGATTTTTATTTCCCTTTTCTCCTTTGTATTCCTGATTTTTGATGAATATCTTCTGTTTATTATTATTTCTTCTTTGAGTATAATAGTATGGTTTAAAAAATTTTTTATTAATAATTTATTATTCATTTCTTTTATTTTATTGTATTTATTTATATACGATTTTACTTCATTACCTAAATTTATTTAATTAATAGCTCTGTTTATTTAAATTTAGTTAGCTTTGTTTTATTTATTCCATTTATTGTAGCATTAGCGAAAATAAATATCACATATTGCTAAATTGGAAATAGGTTTCCTTTTTACTTTTAAGATTAATTATCAATAGTTTCTTAAAATTAAACTCCTCCTTTGTAACAACAAATGTTTTCGTGCATTGAGAGACGCCATGCTTTTTTGAATTCCCACCTGCGATTTCTCACGAGACACATTAGCTGTGGGATACCTTCAACGCTAACTTTGCTTTAAAAGCTTGCAATCTACCGCTACTTTTTTCAGCGAATAGAATTTGCTTTAAAGCTCTAGCAAGCTATGGGAACACAGCTTCAGCAATGAAATTGAAACTTAATTGCACACACTCATTTCATCTTTCACCAACAAATTTAATAAGAACTTTTCTAATACATCTTCACCTTCTTGCACGTGAACCCTACTAATGCTGGAACAGAATATATTTAATACACTACTTCCTAATATTCCTTCTTTCCTCCTGTTAGCACATTCATGGTGAATTCTTATATTTACAGAAGATTTTATTAATAATTTCATCAAGTCCATTTGGGATTATGGGTGAATTCCTCCTGATCCAGTGAGTGGTCATTTAAATCCTAGAAAATTGCAGCAGTAACAGATTGTAATACTCTATAAAGAATTATTTTTTGATGTAGGTGTTTAGTACAAAGAATATTTTTAAAATTCCTAATTTGTCTCAGTCATCTTTTGAAGAGACGATTCATCTACTGTATACGTTATTCTCATTAATAAATGACAAATCTTCATAAATTCCCATTGTCCAACACCCTTAGGCATGTGCTACATAGGAGTTTATTTTTATGCTCGAAGGTCTCTGCTAAGCCTTGCGAAATATACACTAACCCTTCTATTTCTATGCTTGAAGCAACAACCTTATTATCACTCGATGATTCATATCACTTGTAGGGCTTGGCATAGTGTAGGGGTGTAAGTAACTCCAAGTTATTTGACCTAATTATGGTGCCATGGAACAAGAGGCTTTGCCCCCTCTATTTTTATGCTGAAAGGTCAGAACATCTACATTTACATGCACATTTCGATCCGGATTGACTTGAGCTAATCCAAAAGTCCTCGCCTTTACATGCATCTAACTCAATCCGGATCGAGTCCGATAAGATGCCGTGGGTAAAGCTCTAGATTAGTAAAGTACGGCAAACTGTCACCTGTTACAGCATCTGCCATTGTTGGCCCACTCGACCTTATCACTTGAGTTAAGTTTCCTTGAAAATACAGCTGAAATGCAATCTTTTAAAAAATTCTCTCATCATCTGGAAACATAATTGACAATCAGGAAATTTTGTAATTATCAATTTTCCTTTCAATTAAAAATTTTTATATATAAATAAAAATATTGAGGTTATTTAGTTATAATTAGATCATTTTTTTTTAGAATTCATTGTATCCAATACATCCATCCAGAGCCTCAGGCCGACGAGTTGGGTCTCTGGATGGACCTGGAGTAATGACTGCTGTATGATGGTCACAGTGACTAGCCGTGCCTGATGTTGCTTAACTTCACTGAAGTCGTGCTTCAGTGAAAGCCCACCAGGCCACGGCCTCCCCCAAAATAATAATCCTTAATAAATTAATAAATTTTAAAATGTATTACATGTGCAGGTTTATTTGTAAATTTTTTTTTTTTTTTTTTATCAAAATATATTTTTATAAATTTTTATCAAATTGTGACGACCCCCCCCCCTTTACTCCTAATAGGTACATATTATAATAATCAGCGTGAGCTAATACTGTCGGGGAGTGATATCGTCGAGGGTTCGGGACTGATATTACGAGTTGAAGGCATTGATTTCAAAACATAATACGGTACTTTATTTCCACTCTTAAAACAAGAATCAATAGGCAAATTATAATTGGCTTAAAACGAACACACCGACTCTGCCAGTGATAACTGCTTAATTATAATGTCTGGCAACGCCAGAGCTAGAGGGGCCCCTTAGCTTAATAACTTTAATCAACTACATAAAATCCTCAGTGCTTACGGACACATGCTATCCTTATTCTGCCAAGCTCTGACAACACAATACACTTGTGACTATAGCATGGAGGCCCCGAGCACGAGTTTCAAACAGGCGCGCTTCAACAGCGCTTACGCTCGCTATACTGCTCGCTCACTTGTGGGTGCCTTGAAGCAGGCACGTTGCGCGCAGGTTGCACTTCCTAATAGCCAAGGCATGACGCCGGAAAGCATCATGTGACCCCTTTTCTTACTACGCCAACACTCGGCGCAGGCCGGGGAGCACCACCGAAACCTCACGTAACCACACGCAACTTGTCGCACTCTGAATCTCCTCCCACTACACCCTTAGGATGCACAGTGGCTCAACAAAATTCAGAACCAATTGGCAGCTGGGTGCTTACTTCCAAAGGAGCAATTGGGGATAACACCGCACGAGACGCTCAATGCACAAACCGTGAACAACCCAACGGCACGTGACAAATACTCTATATCCGTGGTACACTTTCAGTACTACCAGCCACTAATTAAAACTTAATGCAACATCTTAAAAACAAAGGCTAAATAAAACATAATTCTTCCGGCTGCTCTTGTGAAGCACTTATAAAAAAAGAGTCACCACAGTGCACAACAGCGGGGTTCACTCGTTCGTCACCAGCGCAGTTTATTGCAAGAAAAGAGCAGTCAACTCACATCTGTTCTAATGGGTGACGACCCTTAGCAGATTTTCAGTATAGAAGCAGGGTTCTCAAGAGGGCAAAATTCAAAACACAAGGTTCACTCACTGTTTCGTTGTCATCAATTGGAACCTGTGAACGAAAGGATGCGCTGCTCACGCAGCAATACCTGAACGTACAAGTTTATGGGTCGGCAAGACGCTCCGCTCTCTCGAACGCTGGGGAGAGGAAACTAGCTTACTCCTGACGCCGTACAGATGTTAAATTTTACAGACAATTCACTGGACATACTGGTAAATAACCAAGATGCTTTTAAAACAGCATAAATCTTCTCATAACTACACACAAACATATGCACAAAACTACAAAGAACACAGTTATTGTTCTTCCACAAGCCAACATGGCCACGACAGACTCCAACAGCGAAATCTGAATTTTTCACTCTCCAAAAGCATCATCAAGAAGGGAAAATAAAAACAAAAAAAAAACCCAACAACAAACATACAAACAAACTTAACCAAGCATAGCTTGCCTTAACAATCAACAGTTAGAGGGCTAACACAATCTCATCCGAGAAAACAATGTCAGCCCCCAACAATTGCGTCCTTTGTTGCCTCGATAAACCCGATGCAACAAGGAATGTGATCATCAACAATAAAGAGCTTTAAACTCTACTTTAAATAAACGACAAATAACTTTAATATTTAAGTAAACGCGAAAATAAAGATTCCCGCATAAAACAACAGAAAAGTGACTAATCAAAGAAAAGTAGAACAAGAATTACCATAAAAATATCTGTCGGGCCCATGTGACACTCTTAAGTGACATGGCATGTCACAAATTTTTAGATTTATATCAAAAACTTCAATATTTTAATTTTATTAAATTATAAAAATTATCAAATTACAATTATAATAATTATCAAAAATTATTAAACTAATTTGAAAAAATATTACCTGATGCTTGGTTGGTTGGTTTATTAGAAATTTTGGTGTCGACTACTAAAGTCATTTTGCACCTTTTACATATATTATATCTGTATGCAGCCCAGGACAAACACAAACATCCATGCCCACGGCGGGATTCGAACCCACGACCAGGCGGACTCAAGAACTAGAAAGCCTACGTCCTAGCCATCTCGGCCACCTGGCCAGCCCCTGATGTTTGGAGATTAGCTCCAGTTTTCTTTTATTTCTTAAAATATAATTTAATAAAGTAGGAATTGTTAAATTGAAATTTTTGATATAAATACAAAAAGTTAATTTGTTAAGAAAATTGTAAAATTATATTTTGATTTAAAAAAATATATCTATATATATCAATTTGATAGAAAATTTTAAAAATGAAGATTTGGAAAAATGATATTTTGATAAAAATATTAAAAAAACCTACACACTCAATATATTTTAAAATTTATTCATTTGTAGATGTTTGTGTTGACATGTAAATCAACCAAAAACTTGTTCTAGTTAAAATTTTCTATATATTTTTCCCCAACCAAATCGCAAATTTGGACTCGTTCTGGATCCAGGGGTTTACATGCACATCGGTGGATTGACCTACTTCCCGAGGCAAACTTCCTGGGTTTCTAACCACCTCATTCAACTGGTTTGAACTCTATCAGGATCGAAGAGTTTACATGCAACTTTTTGCAGGATTGATCCGGATCGAAACTGTAAAGTCGGCGTATGTGGAGTCTCCTTATTAGAAAGATTAGGGGCAATCATTTCTACCCCCTTCCCCCAAATCAGATTAAAAGATAACCGTTTTGACACTCCATTCGGAAGGAGAGATAAAAAATCTTATTTCATGGCAAAAAAAAAAAAAAAAAAAAAAAAAAAAAATTTGGATAATTATTTAATGTTCCAAGTACTGTACTGTAACAATAAAATGTTTAGAAAAATTGTTATTTGCCATTTTTATGTGAATATCAGTAAACGAAAACCTTGTATTGCATCACTCGCACAAAACATTTAAAGATTCTTACTTTAGCACAGGATGGATGTCCATCAGGCATAGTTGCATTATGCCACCACGTTTTTTCATCAAATCCACAACACTGAAATGCGTCCTGAGCTTTGGCTTTGATTGCATTATCTGCTCCTTTCCATCCACTTTCTAGTAGTTCACGTTGTTGATTTTCTGTGACAGCCAAACATGCACAGGCAAAACCAAATTGGAGCAAGAACAGTAGGAATAATACAACCATGTACTGGTGTTGTTAAGAAAAATGAATTTCTATTTTAAATTAAAAAGCTTGACAACTAGTAATGTCAAAAGCAAGCAAAAGATCAAACCTACAAGCTGCATAAAATAATCTGCATTTTCCCAATTTCCTACTATACTGAATATACAGGATGACCCCAAACTTGCCTACCAAGAGTACCAGCTGAGAAATTGAAGTTTAGTAAGTGTAATGTTTGAAAATTGATGTTTGTGGATTCAGGGCATTTTGTTTAAAGGTTGGTTGGCCATTTGGAGGGAAATGTGTCATCTGAGGTGGAGACAGGTGCTTGAGAATCAGTTCATTCCTGTCATTCAAGGGTTCTGCAAGTCTGACCTGGCACATCAGTGGTTTATGCAAGACTGAACATACCCATCGCACAATTCCAGTTTTAAATGGTTCAAAGAAAATAACAGGCTAGTGTTGCTAGTTAACCTGATTTATGTGGGATGTCCCTTTTTTTAGGGGTTATAAGACCTGTCCTACATAACCTCTTTTCAGGATGCCAAAGTTCTGATTTTCTGAAATGCATGAATTTATTTATCATAGAGCGATTGACGAACAAGATCACAGACCGGAAGTGATGTGTATGCATGCATGGGTCTTTTCTGTGTTCAGTAGGTATGTACAGGGTGCATTCACAAAGTTTCAAGACTGGTCTCAGAACAAAAAAATTTATTAAAACATTTTTGTACAGTAAACTAAAAGTCTTCGAAATATGACCCTTGGGCATCAACACAACGCTGCCAGTGTTTTTTTCACCATTGTTCATAGGCTCCCTGTAACTCTTCGTACGGAAGGCTGTCAAGGGACCTCATCGAAACTGCCTGGACCTCCGGAATCCTGTCGAATCACTTTCCTTAATTCGGGGGAACAGAAGGAAGTCGCTGGGAGCTAGGTCGGGGCTGTAGGGTGGCTGGGGCAGTGTTGCCTCACTGAACTTGGCCAAAACCTCACCGGCGGCGAGCGATGTCTGAGAGGGCACATTGTCATGGTGAAGAACCCAATTGTCTTTGATCTCCTGGCAGACGTGGCGGACTCCATCCTTCAAATGCCGGAGCATTTTCGATTCTAAATTTTTGACGCACTGAGTTTTCGACGGGGGTCACTGACACGCACTCATGCCACTAGCGATCTGCTCACTTCAGCATCTCAGAAGTAACTTCCGCTGGTGCTGTCAATTAGCTGACACCCCCCCACTACTTCACCCTGTCGGTGGAACCGGTCTGCGCGCCCTCTCCTACTCAGGAAAAAATCAGTCTTGAAACTTTGTGAACGCACCCTGTATATCTTACCAGCAATGTGTTAAACCCGGCATTATAAGAGGTCTGTTCAAAACATAACCGAACTTTTTTAATTACGCGGCAAAGGATCGTCGTAGCGACGAGCAGTTGGTAATACTGCAATTGTCATGTCCTTCTATCTAATGGACTACAGAGGGTTGATTCAGATAAAATGAGACTTTGCATTTCTGTTACGATGGTGTAATACCATGGCACCACCATCGATCGTGTTCGATGTGAGAGCCACGTTGTTGGACTATCGCCCGGCACCGTAATTTCCACTGAAGTAGGCAGAGTTTGAGGGATTCCATGGGAAGTTCGTTCCACACCTGCTGACACTTTCCATAGCCCATCAACGGTTCTTGGTCGGCGACTTCCGAGCAGTCGTTTCAGGAGACCAAAACCACAGAAATCCATCGGTGATGCGTCAGGAGATTTTACAGGCACATGAGAGAAGGGAATAACCCGTATGCCCGTCTCCTGTTCCATCTTCCTGTAGTAAGCCACAGATGACTTGGCAGTGTTCAGTCACTCAGTTGTGTGACCGCACGCTTTATGACGTCGCTCCAGCCCAAGATTGTCATGAATTATTCTGGAGACTGTTGCCTGTGAAATACCTTTCCTTTGGGCTAGACTTCTCTGTGTGGGGGGATTTTCTTTCAGCACTTCAGACCAGATTTCTCACACCACCTGAGCTGGGAGTGTTGGCTGGGGCTTGTTTCTGGTCTGCTTCTCTGCTCGCCCACGTTCATTAGATGGTCGCAATTTGTTCTTTTTAATTATTCGACCCACAGTAGCTTTGGATACCACAATACCATATCGTTTGCATAATTCCACAGTGCACGAAAGACTGAAGTTAGCGTCGGAAAGGCCAAACATATACCCTTCCCAAAAAAGCTGTGATTTTGGAAGCCATGTTTCAGCACAAAATGTCCCAAATAACAGCAACAAGTGTATACAAAGCTAATCCCCATTAATAGTGGACGAGTCATGGAAATCACATTCCGTCAAGGTCATACGCGGCGTTTAAAGTAGTCTCATTTTATCTGAATCAACCCTCCGTATTTACAAGTTTTTACATGTCTAGTTTCCTAGTTATTGCCATTTGAATGCAACGTGTTTCAGTGGTCATGACGATTTTTGCAATGTCCGATTTACGAGAACAACAATGCAACGTGAAAATCGAAAAAAGTCGCAGGGAGCTAGGTCTGGGGAGTAGGGAAGCTGGGAGAAGACAGTTATCTGATTTTAGCACAACACTGGCGAAATAAGGCTGAGTGGGCAGGTGCAACCATGAAGCGCAACTCTGAGTCGTCTTGCCACAACAGTGGCCTCTTTTTGCGAATTTTTTTCGCAAAACCTTTTCCAAACGTCTTCTTAGGACAGACGGTTGACTGTTTGGTCTTGAGGCAAAAATTCAAAAAGCACAACTCCGTTGAAATCGAAAAAAAAAAAAAAAATGGTGAGCATCACCTTGGCAGAGACCGAACCTGCCTTTTTTTTTTTTTTTTTTTTTTTGCCAACCCACTGTGACCACTGAACTTCGGTCTCAAAGTTGTATCCGTAAACCCAACTCACGTTTCCGTGAATGTTTTCTCCAGTTTTCACAAAATTTCACGTTGCATCGTTGTTCTCGTAAATTGAACACTGCAAAAATCGTCACGACCACTGAAACTCGTTGCATTCAAATGGCAATAACTAGGAAACTAAACATGTAAAAACTTGTAAATAGTCCATTAGACAGAAGGATATGACAATTGCAGTATTGCCAACCGCTCATCGCTACGACGATCCTTTGCCACGTAATTAAAAAAAGTTTGGTTATTTTTTGAATAGACCTAGTATAGAATGCCCAGGGAATACATAGAATGACTAAAGTTTGTTGGCAAAGTATGAAAGGGTTTATTATATTTCACACATTTCCTTAGCATTCTATACAATGCCAAAGGGCCAGTGTTAAGAGTACAGAATCCCACTACTCACCAATAATTACCAAAAGTTAGTGGAACGATGTGAAAAAGGCTAAGACAATTACTGAAGAACCATGCCACTATTGGCTGTTGAAACGTTATGATGTAATGGTGGTAGAGAACAAAAGTAATTATGAGAACACAAATTTCTTATGTGTCCCCATCAACTTTTCTGATGCTTTGGGAAGGAGGAATTCCCAATCTGCGAGCCCACCCTATCATTGGGCATCCAGCTGACTACCTTGTAGTCTTTAAGAACACTTGGTGAAAGCCATGCTGTACAGTGTTCACAATAGCCCAATTGGTAGAAGCAACAAGGTGATACTCATGGTTCCTAGTTCGAAAATTTTTCATTCCATTTACTGATATCATTACCTTATGTTTGTAGCATTACTTCCTGTTTCCATCTAATAATTTCTACACAAAAGTAATATTTATCTCATTAAAAAAAGGCATCAGCACTGTTCATTTTTATGTCCTGTAGTCTGAATTATTTGACGTACTTCTTGAGGCAGATTTGGCCGTTGGACATGCGGAAGGCAAAAGAACGTTGAAAGAACTTTCACACAAGTATATTACTCATCATGATATTGAACTATCTTTGTGAGCCAAGTCAGAAAAAATAAGTGTCAAAAAAGGTATTGTGGTCAAGACTATTATGGTGACATAAGACTGCTTTTACTGACCTGAACTGCACAAGGAATCTTGAACCAACTGTATGAGAGATCACAATTCACTGGATGTCCCAAGGACCTATTGAGAGTTGAAGACATCCATGACCACAAAATAGATTTCAGATCTGTTATTGACTATCAGTCCACAGGATGCGGTCAAGGAGGATTCGTGAGGTGCAAGAGGTGATGAAATGTTTTTGTGTGAAAAAAGAAAATTAAGTCTAATTCAAAATGCCATTCAAGCCTTAATTGTTGTAACAAGTAGCTAAATGCCACTTCTGCTTTCGTGTTTAACTGGTAGGAACGTCCTTTACTTTATGTTGCAGTTCTTCATTTTCAAAAACTGTTCAGTGCCAATAAAGGCACATTTTGATACTTTGCCTATAGTGCACTTGTCATTATGTATAATAACTAGGTAATGTATAGAATCCCTAAAAAAGTATGCAACATAATCACAAAAAGACCAGATATTTTTATACTTTGCTAAAAACGTCAGGCATTCTACACAATACTGGCTTTTCACACAT
>JAHWFO010086905.1:130472-144478 GCA_023313115.1 Rhysida immarginata
GCCTTAACATTAAATGGAACGAGTAATTTCTAGATGAAGGGTACAGAGAGTTCTGGTAAGAAGCGATTAGTGATATTCAATAAAAGAGACGATCTAAAAAAAGTGTACAATTTGTGTATTATTTAAGATTATGTTCACCTCATATATACAGGGCATTTAATAATTGGCGTCCTGTCTTTAGGTCCAAATAACGACTCAAGGGGAACAGATTGGGGGAAATTGAATATTTATTATTTGGTTTTAAGTCCCCTAATTCAGAATAAAAACATTTCGCGTCCCTGGGGTGAAGAGGTAAATTTTGAAAATTTTAATTTTGTAGGGGTAGGGATTAGACCCCATGTGTTATTTAGAAAGTTGTAGAGCATCATGTAAAATGTGGGTTTAGCAAAAAATCTCATCCCCTGCCCTTTATCGAGTGGGTAAAGTGAAAGGTGTGGCTAACTAATGTAGACAAACAGAAAAACTCATTAGAAACTTATTAGAACTTTATTACTTATTAGAAAGCAGTACATTTGAAAATGAATGAGAATGAATGAGTTTATTAGCTTTTCAGGGTAACGACTCATTCACTCATTAATTTTCCAGATGTAGGCCCTACTGTTTTCTAATAAGTGTGGTTTTTGTCTACATCAGCTAGTTATACCTTTCACTTTACCCACTCGATAAAGGGGGCAGGGCATGAGATTTTTTTCTAAATCTACAACTTTCTAAATAACACATGGGGTGAGAAATTAAAATTTTCAAAATTTACCGCTTCATCCCCAGGGATGAGAAATGTTTTTATTTTGAATTAGGGGACATTAAAACCAAATAATCAATATTCATTTTCCCCCCCACCTGTTCCCCTTAAGCAGTTATTTGGGCCTAAAGACGGGACACCAATTATGAAACGCCATGTATATATGGAGAGAGAGATATTACATTCATGTAAATATGATGCATAATTCTTCATAAAGTACCCAGAGATAGATTGGGAGATTGGGCATTACCTGAACAATTATGAGGTGATGTTTAAAAGTGTATTAATGTCCTCTTTTGGTGGACAGAACATTCAATGAGAACATTTTCCTAGAATATATCCTCATTCTGAGGTCATTCTGAACAGAAGAGGCTTTTAACCCTGCATTATAAACCCTGATCACAGAGTACATTGTTTTCTTAATGTCTTAACTCTCACATTTGCATATAGACTCTCATGCATTAGGCAAATTTCACTATCTTCCACTCAAGTAAGGGAAGAAGGTACCGTATTTTCATGAGTTTAGTCCGCGGACTAAATGTATTTTTTACTTTGAAATATTACCTTAAGCAGACTATAGGTGGGAGCGAACTTTGTGCAAATTTAATGGTTATCGTACGCAAAAAGTTTGACATTTTTAAAGAAAATTTTTTTTAGAATACAGGGAGATTATAATTAAAGTTACGATTTCAAAAATCGATAATTTGAAAACTACTCGTCAGAATGACCTGATATTTTAGCAGAACAATCGTGAAGCAATGGAATTTTGTTTGGCGAAGGGGAAAAAAAAAAAAAAAAAGAAGAAGTTTTAAAATCTGCCGATAGATGGTGCTGGCAGGGTAATGACAGGAGAAAAACCAAAAATGGATTCGTGAAACACAGGAATGTTGTTAGCCAAAAGGAAACAATAGAGTTCAGATAGGACCCAATTTTATGGATTTTAATGTCCGAAACTTCCTAATAGCTGTTAGTGCACACTCATCGTTCTTATTAAAAAAAACTTCAAGAGCAGAGCACGATCCTTCATAGAGTTATGATGAAGCATTCAAGCAAAGAGCTGGTGCTCTGCATTTTTATGGCAGCTATGTCTACGGTGCACATGTCACGTATTAGTAATTTGCATATCTCCAGACAATGTGAACCCTGCCAGTGCCATCTATTGGCAAATTTTGGAACTATTTTTTTTCCTTCACCAAACAAAATTCCATTGCCTCACGATTGTTCTGCTAAAATATCAGGTCATTCTGACGAGTAGTTTTCAAATTATCGATTTTTGAAATCGTAACTTTAATTACAATCACCCTGTACAGTCGAGCCCATTTACAGAGTTATTCAAAATGATGGACTCTATTTAATTCATCTTTATTTCTTAGACATTTACCGTGCAGCAGGAGGGGGCCACATTGAATATTTATAACCTCTATTTGTAAACTTTAGAATGTCCTATTTGTATGTAGATTATTCATATACAATTTATATTTCAAGAAATTAACTAAATTTTCAAATTTACTGTAAAGTGCAAATTATGTGAAAAAAAATTTTGGATAGCATATTTTACTAAATGCAGGCTAAAAGAAGAGTGGGCTAAACGCATAAAAACATGGCATTTATTTAAGGCCTCATTTCAATCATAACTTGTTGAATCAACAAAGTTTGTAATAACAAAACCTTTTCCAACTCTTCAAATGTATCAATTAGGGCGTTATCACCAGAAAAATATTTTGAATGATGTTTGTTACTTTTCAGTATCATACAGTGTGTACACAAATGATTGCCCTGGTTTCATGATTTTATTGTAGGTGTATTACTTAACGTATCACGGAACTTTACAAGTACAAAGAAAAACTCGCCAAGTTTTTTTTGCCATGTTACAGGTCCTCGATAATGTGCCCCCTTTAGTGACTCTACAGATATCAAATCTAATCAATGAAGCACATCTGTCAATTTGAGCAAAAGATCAGTGATACGAGCCAGGTATTGCAGGGCTTGAAATTCAAATTTTTCATGGAAGGGAGCATCCCCTCCTGTGTTTGTAAATGGAGAGGAGTTAAACTCTTTGGGAGGGAGGCAATAAGTTACATGTTATGCAAGTGATTTTTCAACATATTTTACGTTTTCTACATAAATGTGTTAAAAATAATAAAATACCAAAAACTCAGTCAAAAAATAAATGTAATAAATTCTTATATTTCAATAAACAAAAAATTAAATACTACTAAAATACCGGTATATGAAAACGGTTTTTAGTGTGTCTTGGTATTTAGTAATCTCTGGGCATGATTTTGAAGTGTCATTTAAACAATGCTAATCTAGTGTAGGGAGTATAAAAATTGGCAAGAACCAAAACGAGCGTTTTAATATAAGGAAACATGACATCCAAGATATCGTTATGTACCAGCAACATTTGACAATAATGTGTGCTACAAAATCATTTCTTGATCTTCCCTCCTTGTTTTTGCGAGCACTTCTGCATTCTGCTGGGCATGCCATCGAAACGTGACTCCAACAGATCAAACTACATATTCCCCCACATTTCTTCTACCAGACGTTTCCAGTCATTGAAATCCGTTAGGCCATGTTTGCCAAGAGCACATTTACCAAGTGCCCACCAGTTTTCGATCAGGCTCAAGTCCAGGGAGTTTGGGGGCCACGGTAGGAGTTAGATTCCACAATCTTTGAGATGCTTCTTTGTCGTATGCGCTGTGGCTCTTTCCTGTTGCAAAATCCATCCGTCTGGGTACAAAACATCCATTGTAGGAAGACATTCCTGGAGAATGTCCTGGTATTTTGCAGCACTGACAGTGCCACTAATGACTTTCAATGGTGTCGTCCCAAGTTTGCTTATTCCGCCCCAGACCATGAAAGAAGGTCTACGCTTCGGCATCATTCTGGTTGGCCGCTGCTTCCCCCATTCTTTCACGATGTTGCTGAAGAACTGATATGTGCTTTCATCTGTGATTAAGACATCACTCCAGTCCCTATTGATATTTTCTGCACACTATCGGACCCGATTAGCCTTTTGAGCAGCAGTGGCACCTTTTTTGGAATTCATTTGATGTATCCGGTTTCCTTCAAAGTTCTTCCAGTGGTCCAGGAAGAAACTAGAGGGCTTCCTCTTTCATGGGCCATGGTTGTAATATCTTGACAACTACATCATGGATGGTGAACGGCCAACTGTGCAATACGGCGTCGATCATTAGCCTCTAGTATCTTGGGTCTACCTGATCCAGCCTTGCGTTCGATGTCTTCTCCTGAATCCAATTTCTTCATTATTCGGTAGCATGTTCTCAAAGGTATTCCTGATCTTTCACTGGCCTCCTGTCTATTTCTGATGCCATTTTCCCAAAGAACTCCGAGCGTTTCTATTCTGCTGCTCCATTGCTCATATTATCCATAAATTAACTATGCAACAACCTGGTGTTAGTTATATGGCTTCAATGCGATATACCTGCCCTACCTATGTTTATAATGAACCCATTCACCGATTTTGCAAGTTGTAAGGTCATTACATGTATTTTACATGCACTTTAACATTATGTAAATACTGCAGTTTTGCCAATTTTTATGCTCCCTACTATATGAGCTACCCAATAAATTCCTATTACTGTATTATTTTTCTCTTGACAATACCGCAACGGTGACGATTGGAATTAGGAAATTCCATTGGTTCAAAAATTAAATCTCTATGAAAATATTCAACAATACTGATTGATGACAAGTTAAACCCGTAATCTAATGATTTACGGACGGAAAAGTGTGATAGTGTCCAAAGTTATATTAAGAAAACTTATAAAAGATTCATATCCAAAACTTATATTGTAAGATACAGAGAAAAAAATATTAATAAAAATAATAAAAACTTTTAATATGATTAAATGTCATGGGTGGGAAACTCCCCTCCTGAAAGTTTTTTTTGACAGATTTTAAAATTTTGGGAGAGAATCCAGCCATCCCGCCCAGAATTTCAAGCCCTGTATTGGCAGATAAGCCGGTAATAACAGTAGAAACACTAAGTCCATCAAATATCCCCATGCAAACAAACCACAAAGGATTAGGTCAGAGGAGCATGGAGGCCATGGCAGCCACAGATGAAGAGAAACAGATGGGAAACTACCACGTGACTGGAAATCGCTACGTCATTTTTCAATACTACTTTCGTGGCGCTAGTGAGGACACAATTTTGAAAATAATAAATAAAATAACGCAGTTTATGTATTAATTCTTATATAATGTTAAAACATAAATTTGTATTCAAAATTAAAAAAAAGTGTTTTATATAGAACAAATATTGTCTTGTTGATTTGTCACGTGGTCACTCATGTGAAGCACTTAGGTTTATATTAGCTCGCCGTTGCTCTGTTAATCAGAGATCATCAATAAGGAATCGTGGTAATGCAATAATAATTTCTTTTCTTCTGCGATAATCCACCTGGCATCGTAGAACCGGTTTTCAAAGTTTTTAATTAATTTGAATTGAATTATTAAAATAATTCCGATGAAAAGAACGTTAAACAACGTATTTAAATGAAGTCATATATGACTTGCCTCTCCAACAATCCATTTGCAGGAGAATGACGTAATTATGACTAAACCAACAGTAGCGCCGCGAAGCCTGGAGTGTTTCTAAGAAAATTTCATTGGTTGACTTTCGTCACGTGATCTCTGAAAGTTTCCCTTGCGGCTATAGGGAGTTTCCCCTCTGTTTCTTATTCCTCTGTGATGGCAGCTTTCTTCATTTCTGACATGACTGCTTCATCAATTTTGCAGCTGTAGCCCTCTAGCGGCTGCAAACGGAAACGGATCTGCCAGACATTTTTCAAAAACTTGGAAAGTTGCTCTATGTCTTTGCACAGTTTCATGATGTTAAATAAGACATCTACAATAAAATCATGAAACCAGGGCAATCACTTGTGTACAAACTTGGAGAGGAGATAGTATGGGTGATTCTAAGTAAAAAAAAAAGTTCATATGAATGTGGGTCCGAATTTGAACGATAACGAACAGAAAAGTGCTACCAAGATCAACAAGTTAATAACTCGGGTTCTCTAACACCTAGGATAATGAAATTTGGGGAAATAATAGGGTACATAAAACTGAATACTGTTAAAATTTGATCGAATTCTAATGAGTGGTTTCCGCGTTATGCAGTCAAAATTTTAACCCATGCTCACATGCGAGTACTACCCAGCATGTTACAATCTTGACTGCGTAATGCAGAAACTACTCATTGGAAGTTGATCAAATTTTAAACGATATACAGAGTTGTATGTACCCTATTATTCCCTCAAATTTCATTATCCTAGGCGTTAGAGAACCTGAGTTATTAACTTGTTGATCTTGGTGGCAGCATTTTTATTTCTGTTCATAACTCTGTTATCGTTCAAATTCGGACACACGTTCAAATGAACCAAGCAAAGCTTAGAAGTTTGTACGGGAGGTTCATGTACACCCTGTATATATATTTTTGTTAATTCAATAATAGAGTTCAAGATGTACCAACAGGAATTAAGTGTTAAATTCCTTTAACATATTAACTGATCTCAGAAATGAAGACTATAATAAAAAATAATTTCTTCTTTTTTTTGCTTTATAATAAACAATTAAGGACCAAACAATGATGATAAAAAATAAAAATTATTCTTATAATTTTTTTTTTTTTTTTTTTTTTACAAAATTATGTATTATTTAAGGGTAGTCAAATTAACGAGGGTTTGTGGAAAGCACAGTTCAGAAACTGCGCAGAAAAGGTTTGTAATCCAGGGTTAAAAACCAGAGATGACAGTGGTTTTTAAATCTTTTATAGGACTCCTTAAGAAGTTAGATTTTCTTATTTTGGGGACACAGCAACAGTATTTAAATAATGCAGGCCTACTAAAGGATTTCTTAATACTTGATCTTACCACTTTTCCTACTGCTCATTTTATAAATTAACAATAAGCAAGTTGAAATTACCACACATCTTAGTTTCCATATGCAGTTAATGCTGTATTTGACCAAACTAATAATAATAATAATAATAATAATAATAATAAAAAGGATACAAAAAACAGGAAGACTTGGTTGTGTTTAACAGCTCCAAAGATTCCTAAAACTGCTACAAACAACAGAAAGACTCCACAGGCAATGATTCCACCAACAATAGTAACACTTGTCACATAATTAGCAGTCCTTCCATAAGATGCAACACCGATGAGGATAAATGCAACCAACTACAAGGAAAAGAGTAATTTAACTAAACAAAGCTTCACTTTACAAAACCAAAACTAAAAGTTTGATTAATACTACAAAGTTAATTTTGTTTTTGAACTGAAAGAAAAAAAAAATAAAATAAAACCACCTGCGCCCACTTTTGCAGATTTCATAAATGGCCTAACAAACTCCACGGAAGATTTAGCTTCCAAAAAAGTGATTTTTCGCATTTGTTTTTAATATTACAGGTAATTATAGAACGTACATTTAAAATGACAAAACGCTGACAGTGAAGTAAATTTTAATTACCCATTCATATTTATATACTACTCTACGTTTAATATTCAAATTAAATCTATCTGTTTAACTCACATCCCATTTCCCCTATTTAAAATAAAGAAATTCACTGTTTTAAACAACGTTCGCTTCCTCCTCCCCCCCCCCCCCCCCCTCCTCAAATCCCTCCGTCACCTGTATCAGGTGAAACGTGTTATTTAACAGCATTAACAAATATTGGCATTAAATTGAAAAGTTATAATAAATTACAAATGAAATAAAGCGCGAAGGAAATGTTACTTACTACATATAAAACATTTAATAAAATTAAAGAATTTTTCGAACAGGTAAATCCTCCACAAGCCATGCTTAATCACCGACAACTACCTGCGAGCAAGCAACGTCAAATATCTCAAACACTGCCTTTTATATAGTGACCTCTTGCGTGGCAATATTAAATCAAAACATTCACTTAGCGCTATATTGTTAATTATATTTTATTTAATTTTTGTTCCGCTTAGAAATAATACGTAATTGCGATATTTTAACCGTTATTGATATTTAAAACAAATTTCTCGTTTCTGCATTCCGTCTTAATCGCTTTTTTAAAAAAAAAAATCTCGTTTTTCTTTTTCGTTTAACACTTAGCGCTGTGGCATCCACGCTCGATGCAACGAAGAAGAAACTGGCAGTTAATAACATATCAGTAGTTAAATTGTGTTCATTGGCCTGTTCAATAAAAAAAAAACCAACAAACAAACAAAAAAAAAACCGCCAACAACAGCTTAATTAGAAGTTAGGAAAGGGGCAAGGGAGATGATGCACTGGTTTTGTAATTCTTATCGGACCATGCCATGTTTTATTTTGGAAAATACAGCGAATGTGGCGAAGAAAAAGAGACGCTTCAAATTACGGATTAAGTTGTTGCACGCACCAAAGTTTACAATGATAGCCTTCTCTTATCATTGTTGGCTATGCATGCACAATGTTTTCTTTATAGTTGAATTATAGTTGGCTTTGCTCTAACCGTGTTTCTGTTGAGGCGCTAGATTCAGCGCTGAGTTTAGCAACGAGCTGAGCTGTAAACATAGGAGAAGAAAAAAAATAGTTAGAAACATTCAGGATGGAGTAGCGTGTTTTTCTCTGTCACTGTGTCCGGCTCTGTAACAAGCTAATTGTTCTCACATGTTTTATTCATTTCTTTACTTCTGGAGCTTTTATTGAGTAAGTACGTTTCTTTTTTCCTTCTACAGGGAATGGAGAACGTAAGTCCTATGGAACGAACGAACGTAGATGTATTCCTCCTGTCGGAGGTAAACAGCAGGCCGAAGCAAAATGAAACAACTTTGAGTAACGGAGAGAGAGACTGCCCTTCCAAAACTAAAAGAGGATTCCACCTACTTACAACTTTGACGAAGGACAGTCTTAATCTGAAATGTCAGCGGTTGTTCAGAGTTGTTTTACTTTGCTTCCACCTTCTGTTGGAGGAGGATTCGTTGGATATGAGCCAATCTCATCCAGCCCATTGCAGGGCAAAAGTCAAAAAAAAGAAAACCCTTCAAGAGAGAAGGAGAAGGGCTTCCTGCCCAAATAATTCATTTTTTTCCAACAATTAGGAATCCCAATCGGGGAAAATCAACTCCCAAATGTACCCCTGCTTTCAGCTCTAGTAGTGACTCTCATCCTGCAATGATAACTTCCTCAAATACCATAATGGAAGTAACAATAAAAGTTTTTCCTGACTTTGGATCACCCTGTAGATCCATTACTGTGGCAGCAGGATAGGGCCCTGCTGTATTATGCCTACAAATTTTTCCCAGGATGATAGGGTCATCTAAAGAAGGAAGTGTACCCACACCATAATGTAGATGTTAATCAATTCAAGAATCATTCTGCAGGAGTTCAATGCTATTACAGTGGACATGTGCCATAATCGTTATGAAAATGTCTCTCATCACCTGCAAGCTTGCATCGACATGGATGGGGCACAAGTCGATTACATCATGGATAACAGATTGTATTATCCATGAATAATCAGATTATAGAGAATCCATTGGACAGCTTACTTTATTCGAATAATTTATATATAAGTTACAGTCTTACAAAATATGTTTGAATTCTGGACCACTGTATAGATATATCCATTGGGACAGTATTCTGAACAATTACCCTAGCTGAACATATTCAGGTTATGTTCTCGTTGGTTGTGCAGTTATTTTAGATTTTAATAGAAAGCATAAACACTTTGTGGGAAAAGTCTGACACTCTTGCAACCTTTAACATTGTTTTCCATTTACTTCAGCTTAGCGTGTTTATGACATGACTCTGATGCATAATTTAGCCTTTTTGACAGCAAGTAAAAAACGAAAACCATAAAAATAAATACACTGAACGACCAATTTATTAGAGACACCCTGCTAATAGCGTGTTGTGCCTCCTTTAGTGGTGAGAACTGCCTGAATATGTGCTGGCATGGATTCAACAAGGTCTTGGGACCGTTGCGGAGGAATAGCAGCCCAGGCTGACATCACAGCGTCCCGTAATTGGTGCTGGTTGGATGGTAGTGTGGGAAGGTGTCGAATGATTCTTTCCACCTCATCCATAAATGCTCGATTGGGTTGAGATCGGGCGACCGAGCTTGCTACTGAAGCAGGTGGATGTCTGCTTTATGTTCCTCGAACCAGTCCAAGACCATTCGAGCAGTGACGGAGTATTGTCCTGCTGAAACTGTCCGTCACCATCAGGGAACACTGTCATCTTGAACAGGTGAACCTAATCAGCAACAATGTTCAGGTAGTGTTGCATTGAGGGATGTGTCTACGGATATCAGAGGGCCCAGTGTGTCCCAAGAGAAGACACCCTAGACCAGCACTCCTCCTCCACCTGCCTATACGGTTGTCTGCTGACAGGATGGGTCCATGGCCTTGTGCTGTCTGCGCCAGACGTGCAGTCTGCCGTCCGCATGATGAAGTAGGAACCACGATTCGTTGAACCAGGTGACCTTCTTCCACTCATCCAGTGTCCAGTGGCGACGCCTGTGTGCCCATAGCAGGCACTTGCCTATTTTGTGGTGACAGCGACGGTACCCATACTGGACGCCTGTTGTTTAACTCAGCTCGGTGCAAGGTGCGCCGCACCGTGAGCTCCGAAATGGTTGGGATGCTCCCTCATTGAACTGCGCTGCAATTTGTTGGGCTGTTCCCATCCTGTTGCTGTGGATGATTCGTGCCAGTCGCTGTTAGCCTTGTTCATCCACAGCCCTGTTTCTTCCGGAGTTGTTTGTTGGAGGTTGTTTTTTTGGCATAACTGCAATTCACGGAATACCCTTGACACTTGCACGGGAAAACCCGAGAGGTTTGCAGTTTGCGAAATGCTCAACTGCGCCTGTCGAGCTCCAACGATCATGCCTCATTCAAAGTCTGTCAAATACTTGGATTTACCCATATTCAGTTCACTTCTGCTGCTGACTGCAACTTGTGATCCAATGCATCCCTTTTATACACCGCTTCGGCCTGTTCCATAGTTTGGGTGTCACTGGGAGGCCGATCCACTTTCTGTAAGAGGTGTCTCTAATAAATTGGTCGTTTAGTGTATATAGAAAATAAAATGCGTTATAGATAAAATAATAAAAATTATAATAATACGAGGACTGATCCAAAAATAAAGGTTACAAGGATAATAAAAAATTATTTATTAACAATAGACAGAAAATACAAAAGGGAATTTAGAGGCTTACTTGCTGATCACTTTTCTACATAATCGCCAAATTTACTTAGGCGATGCAGGACCAACTTGTTTAACCCAGCTTGGTAGAAATCATGTTCCCTGCTCATTGAGCCAGTTCTCAGCAGTTGTTTTCATATCACTGTCTGAAGAGAATTTGTTCCAGATAAGTGTTCCTTCAGAAATATTGGAAAAGGAAATTATCACTGGGTGCCAAATCTGGGCTGTATGGGGGGGGGGCTCCAGACTTCCCACGTGAACTTTTGCAGCAATGCTTGAGTTTGGTGAGCAGTATGGCACCTGGCATTGTCAGGCAGGAGGATGACACCATCACTCAACATGCCAGGACTGTGAATTTCAGTGCCCATAAGTAACTAATCATGGCTCGTACCTCCAAGTCAGACCACTTTTCTAAATGTCTTGCCATTTCAATTGCTGTGACGAGTCTGCGAACGGATACTACCTACCTACCCACACAACACCTGTAAGACAACGAGCGCCATTCGTCTTCACTCTGGGGGAAAATATCCTGTCCATAATAATTACTTTTAAATGCTGCTGCTTGTAACCTTTTTTTTTCATCCATCCACGTAATAATAAAAATGAAATAAAAACAAAGGAAAAGAAAATAAATGAACAAAGTAGGTAAATAAAATTATAATAAAATACATAAAATAATAAAAAAAACTTATAAAATTAATAAAATAATACAAACAAAATAAAATAGAAAAAACCCCCAAAAAAACAAAAACCCCAGTAACTAAAATAGAACCAGATGAGAATGAGCAAATATATCATTACCAAAACAAACTCAAAAAGGTTATATCTCCATAATGAGTGGTCCAATTTTGAAAATTCTTTTCAAAATTCTACTTAATATATAATCTACTATATGTACAGTCTGGTGCAAAAAGTTTTTTACCTGCTCCGTAGGAACTGAGATTACCGGATGTTGATCGGTTGGAAAATCCGGTACTTTTACTAACAGTCAAGGCAGATTAGACTGGATCTGTCCCTTCTGAATGAAAATAGGGTAGCAGGTATACGCTTGGGATGGGCTATTCACGTGCTCAACTATGACTTAAGTCTAAACCTTTATGTGCTAGACTGTAAATATGTAAGTCGCATCGGTATTGGCTGTTACATTGGTAAATAAATTTTTCTCGCAAAAGTGGTATAAAGAAAAGTTTTGTTCCGACTATCCCTATTACATCTTCAAGTTTGGCAGTGGAATTAATTTTCATCCTGTATAGAAATTATGGGGGAGGCCGTGGGCTAGATGGCTTTCATAGAGTTCTGTGAAGTTAAGCATTGCCTAGCATGGCTAGTCACTGGATGGGTGACCATTTAGGCTGCATCTAGAAAGTAACCGTGAGGCGAATATTTGCCACTGCTCGCACCTACTTGAACCCCAGCCCGTCTCAAAAGTCACCATGAGGTGCACATGGTAGACAGAAAGTTGTCTCAAAAGTTCCTTCTCCACCGCGAGTAACCACTCGACACCCTGGTCATTCGCCGGTTGCAGCAGTTGTTTCCTGAGCTTGCTCTTCGATGCTAGTAAAAATCATGGCTGCCGATCTCTCGATAGAAAATTTTCAAGTCGCCACACTGGGAATTTTTCAGTCTTTGTTATGCGACAAGATTTTTTACAGATGAATTAGAACCAACGGAACATCATAAAAGTCATTTCAATAAAGAAAGTGTAGAAAATAAGTATAAAGAGAAAAATGAAGCATGTTTACCACCCTTATTTTGAAAATGAAAGTTTAAGTTTTTTCACTTAGAAGAAACAATCTTATTGGTAAAACAAATTCTGACGTCACAAACTGCTCCAAGCCAAGAAAATACTGTTTTCTCGCAGTACTGAGGTATGGATAAAGGGGCATAGTGTCATAACATCCTCGAAATGTCAGTCCTATTTATTTATCACTCCAATACAATGGCTATGACATTCCTCTTGATCATAAGTTTTAATATATTTGTATTATAAACAAAATAAAAATGCGAGGGCTGTTTAGATGAATCTGATGTTAATAATGAAATACAACAGCAGCTACTGTTACTGCTTTCGCATTCTTCTTCCAGTAATAATGCAATTATATTAAAATTTAAGCACACTTCAACCATTAAAATATTCAAAATAAAATTAACCAGAAAAAAGAGTTTTATTCAGTGGTGTGCTTGAGCCGGCTCGCGCGAACTGGTTGTTGAACTTCTTAAGATTTTGCGAGCCGGTTGTTGAATTTAAACAAAGACATGAAAAATTAGAAATAATATTTTTTAAACATTAATTCATGTATACAGGGTGGATCTGAATGGTCTGTACCAACTTGGAGGGGGAGGTAGTATGGGTGATTCTAAGCAAAAACGTTCATATGAATGTGGGTCCAAATTTGAACGATAACTGATATATGAACAGAAATAAAAATGCCGCCACCAAGATCAACAAGTTAATCAAAGAATAGTTTCCGAATTTCGCAGTCAAAATCGTAACTATGCTGGTTAGCACTCGCATGTGAGCACGGCTTACGATGTTGAACGTGTAAGTCTGAAACTACTGGTTGGAATTTGATCAATTTATAATGGTACACACAGTTTTATGTACCCTGTTGTTTTACCAAAATTCACCATTCTAGATGTTACAGAACTTGAGTTATTAACTTGTTGATCTTGGTGGCGGCATTTTTATTTCTGTTCATATCTCAGTTAGCGTTCAAATTCGGGCCCATGTTCATATGACTTTTTGTGTTTAGAATCATCCATACTACCTCCCCTCCAAGTTTGTACAGACCGTTCAGATACACCCTGTATATTGTTAGAATTTAATCAAAAAATACCATCGGATAATGTAACACTGCAACTGAGATACAACTAAAGGGTCCGTTATTCAGAAAAATCTTGTACACTGTCCCACAAATCTTACAAATCTGTAAGAAATCTCAAAAATTATTGCAGATTTGAATTCTTAATTCTGATATCCGGTAACAACTTCCGGTTCCGGGCTGAAATATTTCAGTTACAACTTCCAGTTCCAATCGAGTAGTCGTGGAGCCGGTTGTTAAACATTTGCCAGCACACT
>JAHWFO010086905.1:144878-160357 GCA_023313115.1 Rhysida immarginata
ATTAAGCAGTCGGTCCTGGCTGCTACTATCACCTTGTAGCAGTCGTAAAAAGCTGGCAGAAATTACAAATTAGTGTTGACAAAGTTGATGGAGGAATTTCAAATTCTTTAGCAATCTGCCCTTTTTTTTGCATTTGGTATTTCAACGGAATCTAGAATTTGAATGTTACTTCTAGCGAAAGATCCTTTCGTTTCTTTTTCCTTACGTCATGATGTAGCAGCTGTGTAGCAGTATGTAGTGTTGTCTGTAGTCTGCAGCTCTGTAAATTACCAGAGAAGACTGATTGATTCCTGTTTAAAACTGCCACATGATTCAACTTCTTTTGAAACAAGTGCACTCTCATACAGAACCAATCAGATTTGCATTAGTGAACACCACGTGATTAGTGGTGTTCGTCACGCCCGAAAGAACATGTGATTCTTTAGAAGTCAGTGGTAACAGAAAACATTTGATTTTTATTTTAGAAAATTGCATACTTCGTAAACTTATTAGAAATTTTATTCTGATCACTATTTTCTCACTAAATTTACGAAGTTTTCCTTCGTGTTATCCGGAATTTAATTAAAAATCGTTCATATTAAGAGGATGAATTTACATGTAAATATCATTCACCGGGACGGGCCAGCAAAATTTTTCGTATTAACAGAGTTCGTATTAACGGGTTTCGACTGTAGTACGTTTTGGAAATTCGAATTTTGGCCAATATCTCAGGAGCAATTGGTCCCACAGAAATTTGGATGGGATATATGTAATCGGCGATGAAAGACTTGTATATCCAGAGCTCGACAAATCCTATATTTTGGTAGCCAATTGCTACCAGAAATTCCATTTTGGCTACAACTTTCAAATAGGTGGTAGCCACTTGGCTACTGGCCAATGCAGCAGCTGATTGGATGGCTTAATTACATACTGTATATATGAAGAAGGCAGGCGTGGCTTTCGTTCCTGTTTGTTATTTATGTATTTACTGTTCGTGATTACTCTGTCGGTATATATTATGCTAGATTTTCGTTCCTTGTTGATGAAATATTTGTTATATATATATATAGTCAGGCCCGGCTTGTAGCATCTGTGAAATGCGCGATGAATAAAAGAAAAGTTGTCCAGTTCGTTAGTCTTATCAGTGGAAGGCATTTAAATTGGCCACATGGCTCATACCTTGTGTCCTGATTCAAATCCCATGCGTGTTTTTTTACCTCAGATGTTTTATTATTTTATATTTTTCAATAAATAAATTATGTTTTAGATTCGATCTTGATTTTTTAATACTTCGTTTGAAAATTCATCCAATGACATTGAATTGCTTTTTATAAAAAAAATAATAAACAATGTTTAATTCATGAAAACACACAAATAAAATGCACTAATGCCCCTGCGCTCATAAGATAGGAGTTCTATTGGCAACCCCCACATGCTGCCTATGGGGGATGATATGTGCAAGGCACATCCAATCGAACATAAATGTCAGATTTCGATATGTAAAAAAACTCGATACATAGACACAATCCATCGATGATTCTTGATTTATGATAAACCGTATGAACTTTTAATTAATTAATTAAAGAAAAATTAATTCAAACTTGCCACATGTATCGAGTTTTTTAAACATCAAAACCTGACATTGATGTTCGACTGCATGTGCCACGCACCTCATATCTCCCATCGGCAGCCATATTCCGTGATGTTCAGTCGAGTGTTCGTTCCTGTGTTGAGTCATATAAAAAACATTTTGTATTATAACTATATATTCAAATAAATTATCTATTTTTAAAATCTTTGTTTAAATTGTAGATTTTAATTTAATTTATTTATACCTGAATAGAAACGTTATTGATCTTATTTTTCTTTTTTGAGTTGACTGAATTTATTTTTAATTCGATAGAAAATCTGTAGATTGTAATTCCATATTTTATTTGGAATTCAAAAACTGCACTATAAATCATTTTTATAATTAAAATTTTATAATTCTTAATTCTATCCACAAATATTTAAGTTACAGTAGTATATCAAAAATATTTAAAGCCTTTTTAAATATTAAATTATTTTTAATTTGTTGTATTTTAAATATTTTTGTTAGAATTATAAACTATAATTTTAAATATTTTTGATATAATTATAGCGATTTTCTTAATAAAAGTTCTGGATATGATGGATAACTAATGTCTTGGTGAGAGTTAAGTTTATCGGTGTTGTTTGTTAATTATTTCATAAATTTTGAAATAAATTTTTATTTATTTATGAGTGTTTTCATTGCTGATACTTCCTCATTGTAAATATTAGTTTATTTTTTATTTTAAATGTTATTTTTAATGTAAATAAAACGAAACCCAGTTACTCCCTACTATCTAAAGAAGATGACATAGCTAAGGGATAAATCCATCTGGTATCAAGAAAAGGGATATATGGACAGTGGTATTTTGCCTAGAGGGGTTTTAACAGTTATCTAAACTTCAGTATTTCTCCGATATAGAAAGTATTGGTGTTTTTTACTAGTAAATTTTTAAAAATATTAAAATTGCATTTGCATTTTTTTGTGCAGAAATATTAAAATTTTCACATAAGTAAAAAAAGCCTACATTAGGTAAAATAGTTTTCTACCATAATATTATTTGAAAAAATGGAAGTAAAATTCTGCGACCTGGATTCACACAAGAAACCAAATTATCACACTCGACATCTCTACCAATTGGGCTATCACTGAGATGTCTGGAAGGGAGGAATTCTTGATCTGTGAGCCAAGTGCCTGCCCTATCATTGAGCTTCTATCTTGACTATTTTGTAGATTTTAAGACACTTGGAGGCAGCCTTGCTGTACCATGTCTGTGATAGCCCAATTGGTAGAGGCATTGAGTTGATACTTGTGGTTCCCGGTTCAAATCCAGGTTGCAGAATTTTTTTTTCCAGTTTTTCAAATAATGTCATGACCTTATGCTTGAAGAATTAACTCCAGTTTTTCACTTATTAATTTTTTATGAGTTTTCTACCGCTTTTGAACAGCAGCATACGTAAGAAAATGAAGGAAAATAAGGTCATAGATCTTTTTCAGACGCGCATTTCGCCGCTAGATGGCATACCAGCGCTACTTCAGTCCGCCATTATGAGATGTTGACTTTTAGAGTTTCAGGCTAGAGGGTGTATGGGACATGAATGATTTCGGCACTCGAATGCAACCTTTTTTCTATTTTTATTATTTTTAGTGCTCAAATGGAAAAGCCAAGCAAGCGGGGAGGTTCGTGCTGTAGGTTGTTCAAATAGCTATTTTCGGTTGCGACAATGGAAGAAGCAAGTTTGTGTTGCTCACGCGCCATTACATCATGAAGACTGCCCTTGCTTGTCGCCTTTTTCTTTATTTTTGTTTTCCGAAAATGATGCAGAAAAGCTGAAATGGATGGCTGCAGTTAAGAGAAAAAATTTTATATGTCGCAAGCAAGCCGTGTATTATGTTTCCACAAATCAATTCTTACTCAACCGCAGTGCAGGATGTATGTAACCAGAGTTGAACAAGACTTGGGCTTTAGATGTCAGCTTTCAGTATAGTGGTCCGGATAACCAACTTTTTAGCGACGGATAACTCGGAAATTTACATAAGAATTTATACGGAAAGTATATGCTGCTAGTACGTTAACATTTCATTAAGTTTTAATATTCACTATCCGCACATCGCACGATGACTGATCGTGCGACCAAGGTAAGTGAATTTATTTTTTAAAGACTGGGGGGAAAAGATTGCCCCCCCCCCCGACCCCCTTTTAACGAACTCTTGTATACCCCCTTTTCTATTTAGTGTCAGTAAATGGCTAAGAAGTGATGGTTGAATTAATAAAAATTTCATTTACCTTGGTCGCATGATCAGTCATCGCGCGATGTGCGGAGAGTGAAGATATAACGAATCTGTATATTTCACATTTTCCATCCACTCTCGAATTCTCATAAAAAATAGTTGGCATGACTTATGTCTCAATCCTCGTATTAAAGGAAATACATAATCTATAGCCTACATATATTTTGTGTTAAAATTGTGCAATAAAGTTAAACAAAACTAAGTTTACTGAAGTATATATTTCTGCATCTTGAAATTTATGTAAGTATTAATCTAACGATTTAAATGAGCGAACATTTTTAACATTTTTGTATTTTAAATGAGTTTTTATCTTATCTGCGGTTAAATCAGTCATTTTTGATCCAGAACAAAAGCTTAATTCAAACGCTTCGTGCTCAAGCTGAGCAAGCTGAGTGCTCAAATCGCTCAAATCAACATCTCGTAATGGCGGCCAAGTCACGTGACCGCATGAACACAACTTCCACTGAAAAAGGTCTATATGTACTAGGGGAAATCAAAAAGTAATTGAGTAAATTTTTCACAGCAAAAACATGTATTTTCAAAAATCATTTTATACATTTTGTAATGATCTACTTCTCAACATAACCATTTAATATTTAAGCATTGTCCCAACGTGAGACCAACTTTTCGATGCCCATAGCGTGGAATTCATTCGGCTGGGAGCAAAGCCATGACCGCACAGCTGTTTTCACCTCATTGTCGCTCTGGAAGCGTGTGCCAGCAAGGTCCGAACAGGTGAAAGTCCGAAGGTGCCAGATCTGGACTGTAGGCTGGATGGTGTAGGACTTCCCACTTCCAGGTCTGCAGTTTTTGTGACACTGATGCAACAGCATGGGGATGCAAATTGTCATGCAGAATGATGATCTCGTTCATAGCCTTCTGCAGATGCTTTTGGCACAGAGCAGCACAGTTTGGTGGTGTAATTTTGAAACGCCCTGTATATAATGTCAAAGTTCTATGCAGCATTGAATCTTAGAGTGTGCAAACTAGTTCTTTTTGTGATTTGTCACATGATCAGTGAGTAGCAACGTCACGAGATTAGCTCATTCCTGATTGGCCTTACTGTCATGCAAGTGGCCAATAAACGAAGATTTTGCTCTCCAACATGCAAGATGGTTTATTTTTTCCAAATAAATTCATGATATTGAAGCCTGAAAAATTAAAATTTTCTTAGCTCATTTCATTGGGTAATGTTCTTTTAGCGCTTTATTATTTTTTTTTATTTATTTTTTTTATTTTGCCATACTGGCAATGGTCTTTCAGAGGCAGCTACTAAACACGTGAATACATTCTGTGTGATGCAACACGTTCGACATTGCGTACTTAAACAGCAGAATGGTGTAATATTCATGAGTTGAGAGAAGCAGAGTCAATCCTAGTCCGTCACCAGTGCTTTAGAAAATAATAAATAGCTCCTAAACCAGAAAGTTTGGTGATTCGTATTACTTGGACAATTAACAGTTTTTCAGTATATACTAAGTGTGTCTAAAAGTTCTGTGATTGGACTGATATCTAAACTGCAATGTGGGGTAGGAACATGCTCATAGGCATCTCGAGAAGCAGCACCTAGTGTCGAATACGCTAAACTGAAGCAGATTTGCCTGCTGCAGCTAAAAGAACTTAATGAATATAAAGACTCGAGAAAATGTCAACGGAGACTCGTGGAAATTTGGTGCAAGTGTACAGAACCGGACTGGACAGTGGACTTCATTGCACGATAACATCTGCCCGCACAGTGCACAACTGCTTGGCTAAGTGCAATGTAACTCGTTCTCGAACATCCAAGATTTCGTTTTGTTTCCCTGCCTCAAGAGAGTTCTGAAAGGCACACATTTTGAAGGCATACTGGATATCCAAGGGTGTGACATCAATGTTTCAAGTGATTCCAAAAGAAGCTTTTGCTGACAGTTTATAGCAGCTTTACAGATGTTGTCAAAAGAATATTATGGCCAAATGGTGATTACTTTGAAGATCAATAAAAGAAGTCCGTTTGTATCTTGTTTTCTGTTTTCTGATACCTTTAACCAAACTTTTTAGGAATATTATTGCAGAAGGTAAAATATAATTGGAAAAAAATGGAACGAGAAATTCCACAACCTGGATTTTTTTCACAAAAATATTCATTAATTAAAGAATTATTTAAAAAATTGTAATGTTTTGACATGGAAAGTATGCCCTTTCAAGATAAAAAAAATTGAAAAGTGTGATGAATTATTCTATTTAAATTACTGAATTGCAAATGCATAATTTAAATTTGTTGATAATAAGTTTTGGATATTTCTAATAACTAGAAACACAATATCATGATTTGCCTTTTACTGTTCCTTAGAGATAAAATGGCTGATACTTCACTTGAAATGTCACCAGAACAAGCACAACAGCTGTATAACGAAGGAGCCTTTTTAATATTTCTCAATGTTCCAGTAAAGACTGAAGTCGGAATCGATTTAAATTTGTGGAATGTTGGCCCAAAATTTAAAGGGATCAAGATGATCCCCCCAGGAATTCACTTTATTTATTACAGGTAAAATGTTATGTATTTGCTTTATGAAATTAAATTCTATTACATTCAATTATTTTGGAAAAAAATCACTTAGCAAAATAAATTATTCATATTATTGAAAAAACATTTTACCTTAAAAAAGCCTCTATGCCTCGAAACAGATGTCCCCATATACTCTGCTAAGTCCCTAGTGAGAACCCATGCAGTGGATTGGTTATAAGGTCTGGCATTAGGATGCAAATTCGGTCGTCCTGGGATGTGGATGTGGTACAATGTCGTAGATGACCACTTCTGGAACGACATTGGATGTTTCCTTGTTGTTGAAATGTCTTCCATAGCCTGGAGATATTGCTTCTTGAAACTTGCAAAGCTTGTGATATTACTTCTTGGGACTGGCCTGTCTCAAGACATCCAAGAATTCTTCCTCTTTCCACACCATCCAAATGAACACAAAGAGAGGCCATAATTTATCCATAGAAATTCCCTCAGTAACCAAACTCATATAAAACTACACATTCATGTGCACATAACCTCTACAAGGGGTGTCATGGACAACAAAACAAGAAATGTTGCTATGCCCCTTGTAGTGGCAATGTGCTGAACCATTTTTATTTATTTATTTATTGATTTATTTATTTATTGCATACGTTATATTAATAATGCCTACTGTATCTCTCTGCAAAGTTTGATGACATTTTGCAGACCGAAACAGCCCAATCATGTAAATCCACAAGTAGATGTAGGAATGTTTCTCCTTCTTTGGTTTCAATATCTAATCTAACTTAATCTAACCTACCAAAATGAAAATTATAAACATGGAAATAAAAAATAACCCACCAAAGTGAAAATAAAAATTAAACTTATTGTTATATTGGGCATTAATCTTTTTTAGTTGAAATTTTAATATAAGGAATTTAAAAAATGTTGTATGTATTAAATAAGTTTATTCACTGAAACTGTTATTTGATTCTGGTTTATTATTAAATTTCACAAGTATTGTGTAGAAAATTATTCCAAACGTTGTGGATAAACTTCAGAAAATTATTTCTGGCATGATAAGGAACAAAAACGATCACATGACTGTGTACAGAAATTCATGTGTTCTGTAACAGATCGATCTCTAACCCAAATCTGCTTTTCACCAGTATCTGAATAAACTTTCCCTGGTAGGTGGATAGGTTGAGAGGGTTCTATTGTATGGCTCTGTTGCTGGATTTCAACTCTCCTTGATTTCTACTTGTAAGGGCATCTGATAACTGTTGTGTACACTTAGCCGATTCCTGATGTACAAATTCTGAAAGAATGTGTGCATGTAAGTGTAATTCTGTTTGGATATAAGTCTGTGAAACATTTCAAAAATCCATTAAAAATAAACTATGCATTGAATAATAAATTTTATTATAGTGACATACAGGGAACTCTCCAAGTTTTTTTAAGATCTTTCATAGATGCTCAATGTGTTCACCTTTGGCGATAAGGCAGACATCTTGGTGATAATCCATTTCATCCCAAGCGCATAACAACCATGGTCCCAGCAGCGATGATCCTGTAGGTTACCGGAGAATGGAGGCACAAAGTGTGCCCTTGACGAATCCCCATAAGAAGTCACATGGGATTAAAATCTGGGAACGGGGGTGCCCATCCCATTAATGCAGCATATTCTTTTCTTGAACCCCATACTTGCTATTATTACCCCCTAATGGCAAACTGTAGCAATTATGCACATGGGATATTTTTTTTTTTTTCAAACTTGGAGAGCTTTCCTCTCTATTGCTGTAAGATTTATTATGATCCAAGGTAATCTAGAATAACAGGTAAGTCCAGTTTGTGAGACGTGCTTAATGCGCATGCATATTGTGACGTCACTGGCGTTACTTCCAGCAGTGTGCGGTAGCCATTATTCTGGTCACAAAACATTTTCACGTAAAAAACAAAACTCTTACATTGTATTTCTGAAGAAATGTTTATTTGTAAACTTGCTATTTTTTAAATTAATATTTCCTAATGCCTGCATAAATAAAGTTCCGACGAATCAATTTCGAAATCTTAACGGGGAATGATGACTAGGCCTAATGATAACGAGAAATAACGTTATCGTCCTCGTCTCGGTGTTCACTTAATGTTAACTATCCACACATCGCGCGATGACTGATCATGCGACCAAGGTAAGTGAAATTTACTGTGGCTAAATAGAAAAGGGGGTATATATCAGTTTGTTAGAGGGGTGGGGGTCTTTAAAAAAATAAATTCATTTACCTTGATCGCATGCTCAGTCATCGCACGATGTGCGGATAGTTAACATTAACCCTGTGTTCATATTAAAAAGAAATACGTAAGTACATTTTACAATAATTATAAGTCACTCCTTATAATGGTATTATTATTTAATTAAAATAAATAGTATAAAGGATGAGAATTGTGAAGGAAATGAACGAGTCGTCAAGTGTCACTATCGCACGACTGTTCTCATTGCCGCCATGTTTTGGTTTCTGTGAAGGTTTCAATATAGCGGCTGTTGGTTTCGATGTCATCCAGTGACGTCAAAATATGCTTGCGCAGTATGGCAATTTTACCACTTCCGGCAAACTGACCCCCACCTTGTTCTAGATCACCTTGATTATGATCCACTGCTTAGTTTACTTATAAATTTTTGAAATGTTTCACGGATTTATGAATAATCCTGTACAGTCCAGAACATTCAACAGGGTGTGCTGCAGTCCATGTTGCAACAATTCTGGTGCTTGCATTGAGGTCCATGGGATACTTAGAGTTTATATATGTACTGTGATTTGCTTTTGACAACTCCTTTACTCTTATAAATATCCGTTCATTGAAAATAAATTTAAAATAATAAACAAGTTTATTGCAATTTAGACATTTTTTTGAAAATAAATTATTGCAATTTTCAGCTTTTTGCTGAATTGGACAGATTCATTCTGATATCTTTAGCTGAGAAATAGAATTTTCTTTGGCAGTAATATAAAATTAAATGAGGCCAGCTAAATTCTACATGTTCTTTGCTAAAACATGTTATAGAGATCCCCCCCCCCCCCCCAAATCATTGGAAATTGTCAGAGATAACGTAACCACTCGTTCCGGAGATATAAACTTTTAAAATTCGTTTTGGCAATGACATCTTGCTCATTCTCATCCATGGTTTTTTTTTTTTGTGTGTGATTGCCTCAGAAACTTAGTAACATTAGTAACAATTCAGTCGTTCCTGCTACTTTGGACTTCATTATTTAATTAAAATAGTAACAGCAGAAACTATATTAAAACTTAATTTGTAAGAACCCGTTCTTTTACTTAAGTAAAATGAAGTTAGAAGACGGGAAACTATCAGGAAAACAAGGATTAATAACATTAAATCTGTGAGGAACTCATCTCTAATGACTGCAGCGCCGTTAGTTCTAAGAAATTCCGCTGTCAAAGTGGGCGGAGCTTAATCATTTCATTACTGATTTCCCACGTTCATTTTAAAAAGAAGGAAATTTATTTCAAGTTAAAAATTTCAGTTTTATAAAGTTTAATTGTTTTTCTTTAAATATCCAAAAAATTGTCAAATAAAATTGTGTATTAAGTGCTTTAAAATTTGATGCTGGTAAAACGATCATTCGGGAGGAATGTTAGGGAGGGAGTGGAGTGCTCCTACTTTCTCTTTTACTATTATGGTATTAACATCCCTTTCAACTACTATGGTCATACCAGGATGGTGTTATAGGGACTGCAAATTTTGCCTCGCAAGGGTTCTTTAACGTTCACCCGGCACACGATTACAAGGGACCAACAGCTTTAAGGTCTGTCCCAAAATGATAGAAATACCTTCAAATTTCTATTTTTTCACTTTTCTCAAAAAATAAAAGAATAAGTCAACTTAAAATCATATATTGTATAAAAAAAGTGGTTAAATAAAAGAAATAAAAAACTCTTTCACCACAACAAAAATTAAGGAAAAATACCTGAACCTGGAAGCGCTTTTCGACAGCAAGGCTATCATCATTGAGCAGGAACCACAGAGTACACTAGGGGGAACCGAGTGAACTGACTTGAAAGCGGAAAAACTGAATATATATAGCGAAAAGACCACGGTTTTAGGCCAATCAGAGAAATTACACCAGAAGGGGACAAATTAATGATTGGGCAGTTGGGTCCACCATTGGATTAATGCTGAGTCGCCAATGGGACCTGAGTCTGAATTTAGTAGTAAATTATTATTGGTTTTTTGTATGGCCATACTTTCAAAAGCGTCCAGCAGGTGTTTTTTATTTATTGAATGTAACAATTTTAAATTATCGATAGAAAAATCATGTCCAGTCTCGATGGAGTGTTTTGCTATGGCGGAAAGTTTGCTTCTCCCGAATCTTCTGTGGTCTATGTGTTCTTTAAACCTGGTTGATAAACTGCGTTTCGTTTGACCTTTGTAAACCATTGGGCAATGTGAACAGTGGGCTTCATAGATTCCAGACTTCTGTAGGTGTGATACTTTGTCCTTGGGATTATCCAACAAATATCTTATTTGGTTAGGGTTGCTAAAAGATAAAGAAATGTTACGTGGTTTAAAGATCGAACTAAGTCCTTTAATAAAAAACTTATTATAGGGTAAGGAGATAATTTTTTTCTTTTCTTTAACGGTGTGTAAGGTGGTTGTGTCTGAAATAAATTTTTTGAATTTCCTTTTTCTTAACAGGTCTACAACAGTTCTAGAACTGTAACCGTTTTTTATAGCAATATTTTTAAGGAGATTTCGTGCTTAAAAGCGGTTTTACTTAGGGGAAGATTGAGGGCTCTATTGATCATAAAGATAAACGTGGAAACTTTTTGGTTCCAGGGGTGACTAGAATCAATGGGAATGTAATTTAGTCTATTGGTTGGTTTTCGAAAAACGTCGAAAGATAATGAGTTATCCCTAATATTTAAAATATCCAAAAAGGGCAGCTTTTTATTCTCTTCCATTTCGAAAGTAAACTTGATCGAGGGAAAGAAGCTATTGATGTGTTGAACGAAATTATTTACATCACAAATATTGGTATCGAAAATGGCAAAAATGTCATCGACATACCGGAACCAAGTGTCGGGAAAATAGTTACCAGAGTTTTTTAGAATGTCCTCGAAACTTTTGAGGAAAATCTCAGCCATTATCGGACTGAGGCATGATCCCATGGGAGTGCCACTATTCATTTTATAAATCTGGCCATTGTATTGAAAGATGTTGTTGTTGACGCAGAGTTCTGTTAAACTTATACATTCATTAATCTTAATTTCAGGGATTATTTCTTTTATTTACTATTATCCACATACTTATTCTTTCCTTTTTTGTCATATTAGTACACATTCTGTTTACTTTTGTGCCTTTATTCTGGGAAATTTTTCAAAAAAATTGGTGGTTTATTATGGTGCAAATGTTCTTGCTGTAGTTTTAAACTAAAATAAGAAAAATCACTGTCCCAAACGGATAGAAACACATGCCAAAATAACAAAAATCAAAGGAAACATTTACTTACAAATGAAATTAATAACCCACAAAGCCCCCATTCTTATTAATAACCTTGAATACTCTGTCAGGCATCAAATTAACAAGTGCTTGAAGCTCACACAGTTGAATCTCATCCCATGCTTTTTGGATTGCGGTTTTCAGTTCTTGTACACTAGAAAACTGACGACTGTCCTTATAAACTTTTCTCACTAAGATACCCCACAGATTTTCTGTTGGATTAAGGTCAGGTGACCGTGCTGGCCTTGTCTTCATTTATTTTGGACACAAGATATCCTGATTGCACAACACGGTGAATTGTATATTTAGATGTGTTGACGTCGGGTTGAGCTGCGATTTGACGAAGACTTGTCGTGGAATTACTCAGTTTCCGTAAAACCATCCTTTTCTGGTGTGCAGTGAGACTTGATGGATGACCACTTGACTTTTTTTCCCCATATTCTTCTTTTAATCGTAAGAAGTTTAAAATTACATGTGGTGATCGTTTCAACCGTCTTGCAATTTCTCTTACGGGAATATCGAAAGCAAATAATTCACTGATTCTTCCTTTTTCAAATTCTGTCAGTGCGACTCCTCTTCCCATTTTGGTGAAGATAAAATTTGCTGTTATTAAGGCTGGTTTAATTTCTTTTAACATGGAAATTTCTTTTCCAAATAAAATGCATGTTTGGATCTTACCATTATTACCTATCACTGGGGGTGTAGGCTATTTTTTATTGAATTTGTAGGGGTGTTTGTATCATTTTGGGACTGTGATTTTTTGTATTTTAGTTTAAAACTACAGCAAGAACATTTGCACCATAATAAACCACCATTTTTTTTTATACAATATATGATTACGTGATGATTTATTCTTTTATTATCTGAGAAAAGTGAAAAAATAGAAATTTGAAGGTGTTTCTATCATTTTGGGACAGACCTTACTTCCCTTCTGAAGGAAGTGCGTGATCTCAGGATTTTCCCCCTAAAAAATCCTCGTCATCCTCTGCCGGGATTGAACCCATGCCCTTGGGGATCAGAGGCAATCACGCAACCACTGAGCCACTGAGGCTGATCTTCTTATCCAACAAATAATGCCAATGGGCATGCGTTGTAATGCGAATGGTGTTTTATTTGTTCAATATATGCAAACAAATACCATTCGTGTTACAGTGCCTTCTATTGGTGAATTTGGGTACTTAAATTTTTTTATTTAATAAATCATTTATTAAATGACACGCGCATGATTTGAATTATGTATAGTACAAATTTTGTATCATTTGGAGCAGTAGAATGAACTCCAGACCTCTCTGGAGTGGGAAACTTATTTCTTGCTAACCCTGTATATTATATAAATAAATATTGACTTAAAAAATCTTATCACACCCACCAAAATAATGAATTTTTTTGGAAAATCTTTACTATAGCTTTTGGAGGACATCCCTTTGGTGATTTGCCGGGATATGTTATTTCTACGTGATGGGGGACCTCCACATTTTACCCACAATTATCGAAATCTCAGATTTCCAAACAGATGGATTGGTCGTGGAGGTCCCACTGGCCACTGCAATCACCTGACCTCACATGCATGGACTTCTTCCTGTGGGGCCATAGGAAGAATGTGGCGTATGAAACTCCCATGGAATCATTGGGTGATCTTGTGGGGCGCACGGCAGCTGCTGCTGCAGAAGTTCAGGAGATGCGTGGAATTTTCGAACACTCGAACGTTTCGATGTTATGGCAATGTGAGGCCTGTATTGAGACACGTGTTGTTATTTGAACACATATTGTGATAACCTTTGCTGTAAGCTACATGATAAATAGAATTAATTAGATACCATGTCTCTTTATTTGTGGCCTGCAAGGTGTTCTTTTAATGTGCTATTGTTGGACACTGAGGCATTTCTGACCATGGGTTTATTGGCAAAAGGTGTTCACATACATCCCCTTACCTCCCTGTTAAATTTGGGCAAAGAGTTCTGAGACACCCTCTTTTTGGAACAACTTATTTTTTTTCCCTTGCCACTTGGAATTTTATGTGGACATTTATTCAAACTTGATGCGATCAATGTGATTGTAGTTGTTTGTATTAATTTTATCTTCAAGAAATATCTCTTTAGAAAACTATAACTGACTAGTAGTTAATTGCTTAATTCTCAAACATTAACAAAATCAGATGTAATAAATATTGTAATTCATAGATCAGTACCAATATATCAGCAGTGAGAAATTTTGGGTTTAATCCTGAAATGGACCCATATCTCTTAGCTTTTGTATCATTGAACATTCTAAACCATCAGTTGTGAGGATTGAAGGATTTGTAGTTTCTTTCTTCTGTCTGGTCAGTTTGTCCCAATTGTTACTTGATTCTTAAATTGACAATTGAACGGCAACTATGTTACCGGTATTTTAAAAGTAAATTATGGTTGTCTAGAATGAAAATGGCTTCTATTATTTCAGTCTTGGTTTTCATTCAACAAATTTCATTCCTGGTAGGATTTCCAGCCCCAAATGTTGTCCTTTATGAGGGCCAGTCATAAAATTTGTATTATCATACGAAAAAATGAAAATTTTTTATCCAAATTATGTCTTCAGAAATGAATACGTTCTTGAACAGTACTTGTTAAAAGATCCATAGTTCTGCATGATGCCGCCAAAAGGTCAAAGCCAAAATGGATCACTCGGTTGACAAAATTGAAGTACAGTGAAACCTCTATTCTCGACCACCTCTTTAACACGACCCCCTCTTAACTCGACCACTTTTCCTTGGCACGGAATTAATGTCTCATAGGTATAATGCATTTTTTTCCTCTTTAAGCCGACCACCTCTTTACTCGACCAACGACCACCCATTTTAGGCACCAGCCATCAATATACCCTCTTTAAACCGACCAGTAGACATGGCAAAATCGAGTCAAGATTGCCATGTTTACTGGTCGGTTTAAAGAGGGAACATTAATGATTGGTGCCTGAAATGGGTGGTCGTTGGTCTTGGGATTGCAGCGCTAATAATGCCACTTCCTGTAATTTAAAGAGTATGCTCATTTTTTTGAAGGGGGAGTAGGAAATTGAGCACTGTTCAATCTGTTTCTTTGCTTTGTGTATCAGTGGCATTCACACACACCACTACTTTATCTTACAGTTGAGAATGTACGTGTTGGGCTCACTTTACATCACTTTCACTCTTCACATCACATTTCAATTTCTTGCCTGCTATTGTCACCATGTCAAATAGAAAACTTTGTTTTTTATCGCTACAAGACCAAGTCAAAACTTGCTGCATTTGTTTGAAGAGGTGAAAAAAGAATATCAACAAGTTACAGTACGTAAAATGTTGAGCAGAAAAAAATAAACTTCAATGTTGCAGTTTTTCAACAAAGAATAGAGGAAATTTTTGATACAATAATTGGGATCACTTTAATTGCTATGTAATTATACATGTATTGGGTATTAATATTTTGTTTTCACGTATTGTTTATTTTGAATAGCCACATTACTGCATAAAGTTTTGAAAATTTCATTCAAATTCATTAATAAAACTTTAGTCCATTATGCAAATCACTAAAATAATAAATGAAACCAAAAGAGTAAGCTTTGTATATCATCAGATTATATCCTTATAATGTTAAACAATTTGAGACAATGAACCTTTATAAATTACGCTT
>JAHWFO010086905.1:161543-182783 GCA_023313115.1 Rhysida immarginata
CCCCCCCCCCCCCCACCTTTTAATTCAGTTTTTGTATAAAGCTGAAACTTTTTTAAAATGCCATTAAAAATGTTATTCATTGGACCTGTCATGCTGAATCTTTTATCAAAAAATATAAGTTAAAACATATGCATTTGGAATTTTATATAAGGACAGATGGATATAGTTAACAAAAAATCAATTTGCCTCTTTTAGTGCTGTAAGTAAAAGTGGAGATGTTGCACCTAGAACAGGCTTCTTTCATAACTTTAAGAAGGGTGAAGTCGTAGTGAAGAAATGGGACCGTTATTTAGAAGGTGAATAGAATGTCATATCTTATATTTAATTTTTAAAAATTATTTTTTTTCTTTATTTATTTTTTTATTTATGAAATTTTTAAACTTCATTCTCAGATATTACAGAAGAAGCTGTAAATACTTCTGAAGTAGAAGCAATACAAAACAATTTAAAAGAAATGGATAGATTTCTAGGTGCCTATCCATATAATTCATGGAAGAAATGGGTATCTTTAATAAATAATGTTACAGGTATCTACCTTTTCCAATTCAAGTATAACTCCAGTTACCTAAATTTCCAAAATACCAAAACTCCTGGATTATTTCCATTTCCAAAATAATTGGCACTGCAGACTATCCAAATAATTAGAATTTTCGATAAGATTTTGGTAGAAGGGCACTGGTGGTTTTGGAGTGCTGTTCCATGCCACTATCTGTTGTCATAAAAATAAAGAATTTTGTTTTTGAAGTTGCTGTATCTAACACCTGGGACTGGATAATTCTTTTGGAGGAATTTTTCATTTTACGGTAAGTCTTTCAAGTCTTCTCATGTGACCTCGGAACCAACATCTTGTTGATATAATACAGGGTTAGCCTAAACGATTTGTCGGGTTTCAAAGCACTGTTTATTTACAAGTATACGATGTACAAAGACAGGTGATACATGGAAAGATACATACACTCACCAAGTTCTGGTACATTCTACAAATGTTCAATGTGTGCGTCTTTGATCACGTGGCACACATCCAAACAGTAATCCAGTTCCGTCCATACGTTTGCTAGCATGTTTCCGTCAATGTCCATCTCAGCAGTAGTGATGTGTTCCTGCAGTTCTTGCAGCGTTGTTGGCATCAGGGGTACATAAACATTGTCCTTCACATAACCCCACAGGAAGAAATCACATGGCATGAGATTTGGTGATCTGGGGGCTATGGCAATTGAGGAACATCACCCAGACCAGTGCACCCTATCCAGCGATGTGGAGCCCCGTCCTGTTGAAAGATGAAAGTCGAGGAGTCAGCAGTCAGTTGTGGCAACAACCACAACTGCAACATTTTCAGGTACATGGAACCTGTCACTTGTCTGCTCAATGAAGAAAAAGGGGCCATACAGCTTTGTCTTGGATATGGCACAGAAGACATTCACTTTCGGCGAATCCCTTACCAGCTCCACACAGACATGCGGCAATTCAGTACCGATGAGTGTATGTATCTTTCCATGTATCACCCGTCTTTGTACGTCGTATGCTTGTAAATAAACCCGATAAATCATTTAGGCTAACCCTCTGGTACTGCTGTAATATATTATACGAGGATTGGGTATAAGTTATGACAACTATTTTATTTGTGAGAATTCAGGGGTGAGTGGAAAACGTGAACTATACAGATGAAAGGACAAGAAAATATATGGACATTAAACAACACACCGTTTTTGCTCCTTGTGTTTATTAAAGTAGTTGACATAACATTACAGGTTTCTGGAAACTTATTCTAGAACATGATTACTGGTTTCACGATCCAGAATAAGTAACAAATCAAAATATTATTATCATAAACAGTACTTATCTTTCCGTTGCAATCAGATGATAAAGGTGAAGTGTTGTCTCAGCTTAGACGATGAGAGTTAGTGATTTACAGTTTATTAGTTCTGCTCCTAAATCACTCTCTCACCCAAACGTCCGTCATGGAGTTTCTCACTCTGTTATGTCGTGACTGTTGCTCACTGAGGCTCCTCTTAAGTTCCCAGTCGTCATAGCTTATTTGAAGCACAGTCATGTGGATCTGCCATTGTTAACTCTGCCACAAGTAGCAAGTAGCCCGTAAGGATTTGCAGCACCCGAACCGGCATGTTGCTGCTGTCCGTCTTGGACCCATTGTGATAGGCGAGATAGATGCCTGATAAATAGCTAATACACTGCTCCCTCTATACAGGGTGTCCAAAAAGTCTGGTAACATGGCAGATATCTCAAAGCTGCCAGGTAGGTAGGCATATCTGATGAGTGTGGTTTATAGGTAATAGAGGGAGTGAGGAATTCATTGCCACACTCAAATTTGACTTTGACCCCCAAATTTAAAGTCATCCATTTGCTATCTCGTAAACTATTAAAGATAGAGAAAAATTTCCAATTGCTACCCTTAATCACACCCTTCCCCTTGATAAATTTTGAGAAAATTGGCGAGAAAGAGTCACTCAAGGAAAGAAAATCCCAATGGTGTGCTTCACTACAATTCAAATGTGTTAGGAACCTCAGCCAAACTGGCCAGCCCAAGCTGACCTTGAGTGACTCTTTGAGTGCGGCAATGAATTCCCCACCCCCTTATTATCTATAAACCACACTCATCAGCCTACCTGGCAGCTTAGAGATATCTGCCATGTTACCAGAATTTTTGGACAACCTGTATAGAGGGAGCACTATACAAGGTATGTATTGGTTAACCTTGCTTTCTCTACACTTTTGCCACCGCTAGCTTGACAATCTCTCCTCCTACACTCTCCGGATGATAGTTGCCGTTTATTTCATTCAGTTCGCTTGTCCAACACTACACTTGTTACAAATGTTGAAGCTCATTTAAATTTTGATCACTTGCATCTCTACTGGATCAGTAGAGAACAATCTGTCTTCCAAAAGCACTTTTACATGATGTTTCATAGAGAACCACAACAAGTTCAAGAGCATCTCTACAGGTTGTTTTGTAGAATGACATACACATTCAAGAGAGCATGTTCTTGTCAAGAGAATGTTCATCGCAAGACAGACAAATCCCGCTCTTTATTTCCTTTTTATATCACCCTGTTCTGTTTCATGGATCTCCCCCGTCTGCCCGTCTCTGATTCGTAAATTTTATCATTTCCTTAGCACCCCACATGATACTTCCGAGCCAACGCTCCTCCCCACTTTTTCTCCCCTTTCCAAGGAACATCACCGTTGCTATGGCACCTCACGCTCGATCTTTCGAGCTCCCCTTTTTCTTCCCGTTCGGACTGACGAGTGAGAAATAAAATAAAAAAAAAAATCGAGCCATCGCCTTTATTATATTAAATAGGCACACCTTAATTAATGAAATAAAATAAGGGTAAGAATTCCTGAAGAGAGCCCCTCAAAAACAAGCATGTCATCAAATTAAAACTTTTATTATAAATAGTAGTACTTAATGGAGTATTAAAATTCCCAAAATATTTTTGAAAAATTTCAATTTGTTAAAAAGTTTTCATTTTTTTTGGTACTTTTTGTTTAAAAAGTCATATCTCAAGCTAATTTTTTTAAACTTTTTGAAATTTTAAAGATAACAAGGAAAAAGTATAGATTTCAGAACAAAGCATAAAACAATGGGGGGGGGGCGGGGCTTCAGAGTCTGTAACGTTAAATGATTTCGCCCATTCGTATAGATTTTTGGTGAAGTAATTGGTCAGCCGTTAACACGCTGCATACTAGTTTTGCATGCACGTTTTTTCGACAGTACCTCCAAGACCATTGCAAGCCCCTTTACTATGCGAGTCGCGAAAAAGTTCCGATCAGCTTCTACATCATGACCTTCTTTATGATAAAGTAAATTGATGAAGTTTGACTTGTTTTTGTACTGACAAGGGAATCCCTCGAACATGTATGTTACAGATTTCCACCAAATTGAAATATGTTACTCAATTGAAGCTGCAATAGATGCTTGCAAAATAAGAGCGTGCGGATTTTTGTTTCTTTCAAAATAAACCACGAAAACGAAAAAATTTGAGCACACATATTCATACAAGGACTCCATTGTTAAAGCGGTGTATTAATGCGCTTAACGGAACTTCTTTCTTCCACTACTCATAGCAATAAGCACGAATCCAATTCAGATGAAATAGACAGCAGCAGATGGCAATTGAATGGCCATTCAAATTTCTAAACAAAGTTAGTTTTTAAAATAGATTATTACAATTAGCTAATTGCCTTCCAGTTAAAAATGTGTATAGTAATTAATAACCATTTCCTTAATTTATTATTTCATTTTATTAAGTAATTCGGTAATCAAACATGGGGCTGGCTTCATGTGCAACATCGAGTAATACGGTTGCGTTGGTGAAGGGGTATGTATCGCAGTGCTTTATAATTTTAAATAAAAATAGTATTCATGGATGCCTATCTCATCTTATAAATTAGTTCGAGACGAATAATTGTACAGCAAAATTAAGGTTTTATGCTTAATAACAGTGCTCTAACTGCAATTCTTTATCGATCACCGCTAACAAGTTCGGCTTATCCTCTTTCTGCCATGTTTTTTGAACTCTGCGCACTTCCGGGGCGCTTCACTGCCGTGCAACGCTATCGCTTCCATGTGCTTGCGCGCAAAAAAAAGTGCATCGGAATTCTATGTGGGGTTCCCTTGTGAGCACCGTCGGAAAAATAAAATATTTTGTTAACATTCTGTAAGCTGAAATTATTTTTCAAACAATCAACTAATTTGCCATTGAATAAATTTACTGCCACAGAATCATGTTTAAGGTCTCCAATACTATTAAGAACTTTTTATTTTTTATTTTTTATTTCATTATTTCTGTTGTAATAAATTGCATAAATTGAGTTACTGCTTAGAGGTCCAATGAATAGCTTGACAAAAAATGATGATATTCACATAAAAACAAGATAAGAGGAAAAGAAATGTTTTCTTCAAACCTCACTTTTATTCTCGTTTAACAACAATAAACAACATATACATTTAACCCTCGTCATAACGAATTGTTTGTTGTGGCAATTGGACAATTCATAGTAATGAATTAGTACCATTTCATAGTAATGAATTAGTACCATTAGAACATGAACCGGCGAACAGATTTGAATTTTTTTTTTTTAAACATGCATTGTCATCGATCTTGTGTGTGTATCAAGTTCAAGCTCTCTAGCTTGTTGGGAAGTTGGTTTAATATTGATTACAAGATTTGACCCAGACACGCAGATGCGGACACACACAGAAAAGTAAGCTAAATAAAAGCGTATAACAAAGATCACCAAAAATTTTTTTCAAATTCTAAATCATTAAGATGCAGTGTGTTTTTCAAAATTGTTGAAATCGATTGAGAACATCAAAAAATATTCAGTTTTTTTTTTTTTTTTTAATAAAAAATTAATTTTTTTTTATAAAAAATTTTTTTTTTCTTATTCTATTATGTTTTGTTCTGAAATCTATTAAAGAGATTTGAAAAAATTAGCTTGAGAAACGACTTTTTAAACAAAAAGTACCAAAAAATGTATTTGCTTATAACTCCTTAACAAATGGAAATATTTCAAAAATATTTTTGGGAATTTTAATACTCCATTAAGTATTGCCAAATTATAATAAAAGTTTTAAATTTCATGGCATGTTTGTTTTTGAGGTGGCTCACTTCAGGAATTTTTACCCTTTACTCATCTTGGTGACTTAAACTTTCCCTAAATTTTCACATTTCAATATTGTGTACCTAAATTAATTAATACTCATTTTCTATAATCATTAAATTAGATTAATTTACCAAATGAATTACACAGACGTGTGTAATTAAGTCATGCATCTGTAGGGATGAAATATATTTAGTCACAAAACCATGAATAATTCTAACTAATTTAGCATGCTATTCTGATGTCTATAATTGAAAGGCTGAGTGCAACAGTGGTCTATGCCTGTTTTTTTTTTGTTTTTTTAATTGAGATATTGTACTGGAAAGTTGACATAAGCCAGTTTTTCAAATTTTATTGTTATATGCCTTTTATTTCCAATACTTACTCTGAACCTTGGTAATCTTTTATGTATTAAATAAACGGTGTTAAGATGAAATGAAAGTGCTGAATTTAATTAAACCTTGGTACTTGACACATCATGGTATGAGTTATATCACTGTTGCACAGAACTAAAATATTGGATTTCACATCATCATTTTCTACTTCAGAACAAAACATTAACAATACGTACTTGAATCTTTCAAAAAATCTACTTTTATTAACTACTATTGTATTACTGGTACTTCAAAATATCATAACATGCAAGAGGAAATTTTAGAAATAGGATTAATAAAAAAAAAAAGATTATTTAATATAACCAGGTATATCAAAGCCATCTTTCAAGTGTGACCACTGGTGTGAGATCGTCTGTGATTTTATCATTGACATTAAATTTGAAACTGAGCAAATTCGAGCAATGAGTATTCTGAGGGAGGACGTTCAGCGAAAGCGACCAGATCTCACCGAGCTCTCCTCACACGTGAGTTTGTTGCAAAAAAAACAACATTCGCAAAAAATTTCACTTCCACACCCACCCTCCTTGCCAGATTTGGCTCCTGTAGACTTTGCCCTCTTTCCGAAAGTGAAGATCCAGATGAAAGGTTGTTGTTTTGACACGATTGACGAAATCCAGTGTGAATCGCAGCGACAGCAGCCCTATGGAGGATCTCCAGCGATCTTCCGCCATCAGGCGCATGTCCTCCCCGGTAATACCCAAGCGAATTGCACACAGATTCTCCATGTAGTCTAGCCACCTGGTTCTAGGCCGACCCCTTGGTCTCTTACCCACTGGCTTGGAAAGTAACAACTGCTTAGGAAGACCAGTTGCGGCATCCGTATCATGTGGCCATACTAGTGCAACTGAAATCTCTCAATGTGGAGAAGTAGCGGCTCAAGACTTAGAGACTCCCTTATTGTGCTGCTGTGCACTATCTAGTAGGGTAACACATGCCACTTCTCTCAGAAATCTCATTTCGGCCACTTGTACCCACGATTGCACTCTTTCGGTCATTACCCAAGACTCATGACCATAAGTGAGAATGGGGACAAAGATAGAATTGAAGACTGGGAGCTTGGCTTCGTTTACCAGCTCGCATTTCGATACCACGGATCGCCACAGTTCACGTCTGACACAGCTTGCTACACCGATCCGAGCATCCAATTCTTTCTCCTGCCGCCCATCACTTGTGAATGCAATCCCGAGATACTTGAACTTCTCCACCTGTCCCAATGGGGCTCCCCTAACATGGAGAGCGCACTGAGCAGGCTGTCTTGAAAGGACCAGAATCTCAGTCTTAGCCACACTGATCTTCATCCCAGCTTCTTCACATTTGGCTGCAAACCGATCTAGTGCATGCTGAAGGTTAGTGCGAGAAGACCCAAGGAGGACAAGGTCGTCACCAAAGAGCAACCTCTCCACCAAGCAGTCACCCACACAAACATGCTCATCGCCTCGGCTGCCCCTGTCTATCCAGCCCATAAAGATAATGAACAAGAGGGTCAACAGTACGCACCCTTGGCGGAGTCCAACACCCATGGTGAACAGTCTTGACCTAATGCCATTTATCTGGACACACATCTCAGAGCTTTCGTACCAGAGACATGATAGCAGCTAGTAATTGCCCATCCACTCCATACTCTTGCAACAGTTGCCAGAGCTTCTTCCAAGGAACTCTGTCATATGCTTTTTTGAGGTCCACAAAGCAAGCGTAGATGTCTTTTGCATACTCCCAGGATTTCTCAAAGATTTGCCTTAGAGCAAAGATGTGATCCATCGTGCTTCAGCCAGATCGGAAACCACACTGCTCCCTCGACAGCTTGGAGTCTACTATTTCCCGACTTCTCTTCTCCAGACACTTAGTGTACACTTTTGCTGAGCAAAGAGATGCCTTGATAGTTGTTGCAATCTCTCTGATCTCCCTTTTTGAAGATAGGGATCACAATTCCTGTCTGCCATTGTTTAGGGGCCTGCCAGCTATCCAAGCAACCTGACACACCCGAGTCAGCCACAGAATACCATCCTGATTTAAGGCCTTTAACATCTCAGACCGGATTTCATCATCACCTGCAGCTTTGCCAGTCTTCAGGGACTTAATTGCCCATCCGATTTCTGCTCCAGTGATACTACTGCAACTATTCTCTGCTCCAAGGTGCACCTCATGTGCCTCGGTTGTTGCTGTCACTGGATTAAGAAGAGATGCAAAGTATTCCTTCCGCCTACGCAATATGCTCTCCTCTGTTTTCAAAAGCCTCCCACCTGAACTCTTAATAGTTTGTGATGATGGAGACTTCTTTTCATGGAGGCAGCGCACGGTCTGCCAGAATACCTTGTTTGCCGAACCATAGTCTGCCCCCAATTTCTCCCCGAACTTCTCCCAAGCCTAAACTTTAGCTGTTGATACTGTCTTTGCTGCTACTTTTCGCACCCCCCCAATTTCTAACTCTAGTTATTAACTTGCTGATTGGGTAAAACCATGAGTATCAGAACAAATCTACATTTTTAATTTATGCCTATTTAGGGAATCTGGTGTTTGTGATTATCAACAGTGTTAGGTTATAATAAGTTTTTGTTATAACTATTTATAACTTCAATTTTTGAGAAGTTAAGGGTTTTTCAAACAATGGGAAAATATAATCTATTGTAGTAATTAACCATACAATAAGTTGAATATATGGTCATGTGAGAAGACTTGAAAGACTTAAAAAAATCTTCCAAATTAATTATCTGTTCCCAGGTTTTAGATATGACTGCTTTAAAAATTCTCTATTTTATGGTAACAAATAGTGGCAAAGAGCAGCGTTTCAATACTATACTATTGTTTCTCTATTGCAATCTTACCAGTTTTTCTTTGAAAATGGGCTAGATTGGCAGTTTATAGTAGAAAAAATAAGTTTTCCCTAAAAAATACACTTCCGAAATCCCCTATTAAGTATAAATATAACATTTCCTTTATTATTTATTATATTTCAAAGAATTTGATAGGAAAAAATTTAAGCCATTAGATGAAATTTTGCCAACTATAAAATTTTTATTCAAACGAAAATGGATATTTGGTTCATTACTTAAATATTGTGGAAAGTTGGCAATCTAAGGAACTGGCAAACATGGTAACTGGAGTTCATCTGTAAAATATTTGCATTGTATTTTGTAAGATTTGCTGTGCAGTTACTCTATCTATTTTTTATGTTTTCTTAGCAGACCTTCTGGATCGGTTACAGCCATTAAATCAAAAAATTTCTTCAGTTTCTCAGTTGATAAATGTTGATTCTTCTACCAAAGATGAATTGCCACCAGAACGTTGTCTGCGAAAAAACTTGGAAGAACGTCTCCTTCCAAAAATGATTCATCAGCCAGGAACAGAGATACGTTTTACTGAGTTGCCAGATCAAAAGTAATTATTATTAGGGACATTTCTTTCTAGGTTTTTATTGGACTATAGACATACCTTAAGTCTTTATTTTGTTTGTTTTTTGTTTTTTTTATAAGAAATTAATGGAAAAATAAACCAACTTCATTCAATATCCAACTTCACATTGGTGTCGGTGAATATACAGTGTGTTTCAAAAGTTCCCAAACTGCCCCTTCTGTATGTAGGGAAAGCCTAACCTATGACAGCAGGAGTAATGTTCAGCCAACCACTAAAATAAACCATGTGCTGAAATAAATTACATAAAATTAGTTTTACATAGTGGCAAAGTTTCTCAAATGTGTTTATTTTATTTTTTACATTCACAAAGGAAACTGTACATGTAGGTTACATCATTTGCTCAAAGTTCACCTTTCACCTCTTGGCAATACGCTAGTCGGTGCTTAAACGCACTGCAGGCATTGATTAGGATTGCCTGAGGAATATTTGCCATCGCCTGCCTAATTCTTTCCTTCATTTCGTTAATGCCTGCAGGGCGTGTTTCGAAGACCCTGTGCCATAGCCCCATAAGAAAAAGTTAAGCGGGGAAAGATCCGGGGATAGAGGCAGCCACTGAATGCTCCCCCTTCTGCCGATCCAGTGGTTAGGGAATACTTCGTCCAGATACTGGCGTACAGAGACGGCGTAATGGGGAGGAGCCCCATCCTGTTGGAACCAGATGTCGTTTTAGCTTGCTACCTTGGCAACAGCTGGACCAACCTCATCTTCTAACAGTTGAAGGTATTTGGGGCCATCCAGTGTTTCGTCAATGAAAAAGGGGCCTATGAGATTAATGCCCATAATGCCTGCCCAGACGTTGACTTTCTGAGGACACTGAGTGTGGCCTTCACCCATCCAATGTGAATTGCAGTCAGACCAGTAACGGAAGTTGTGGTGATTTACCTCCCCATGCAAAGTGAACATGCATTCGTCGGTGAAGCAAATACGACGGGATAGTGCAGCATCTGCATGGCACCTGTTCATCATTTTCTCGCAACATTGCACTCGACAATCCTCGTCACAGTCTGTCATTTCTTGATGAAATTGCATCTTGAATGGGTGAAACTTCAAGCCATGCAAGATGCGTCACACAGACGAGTGGCTGATTCGAAGGGCGTGTGCAACAACACGCGTCGATTGTACGCCACAAGCCCCAATTGTTGCTACAATGGCCTCCTTTTGTTGCGGACCTGTCCTTGTACATGGTCGACCTTGCCATTATCTGTCCACAACACTTCCTGTCTCTCGCAGTCATTTCATCAGAGTCGAAAGAGTACTTGTTGAAGGCTTCAGGCGGTCAGGATGTCGGGCATGGAATTCGTAGGTGGCATTGTGCAAGGTCAAATCCCCTTTCGCGCAAAGGAGAACCATCTCTGCTCGTTCTTGCATACTGTATTTCATTTGTTTGTTTTCATGCGATAAATGCTTTTTAACTGTTACTGTACCGGTATAAGCTTAATACCGTATACCATAGGTTTTCTAAATAAAACTTCTAGTATTTATTTTACTTTAACCTTTTATTTCACTCTCATATTCGTGTATTAGCATTTATGTAAAATAAATAGCGGGATTCATAACAACTGGGAGCATCCATTAATTGAAAAAAAGAGGTTGAGAGACAGTGGCTCCTGTCTACCAGCCCTTCAGCATACCTGCACAACAGTACTTTATGCAGGGAAAGTCATTTCCTGTGTTCGAGAACTTTTGAAACACACGGTATTTAAAGGGCAAATGACGCCAAAAATATCGCTACCGAGGTAATAAATAATCAGAAAGAATGTAGCATAAAAAAAAAAAAGAAAAGTGTTTTTAGAAAAAGTTATGAATTTTTTAAAAAAGAGGCAACAAATAAGCGAAATGGAGGCCCCTCCATTCAAAATATTAGCTGCATGTGACGTCATCTTAGCCAAACCGAGGCCAACAAGATTTATAGGCCCTGTAAATCTCGTAGGGACTGTGCCTGTGAATCGTACCACTGCATGTAAATCTCGTCAGCCTCGGTTTGGCTAAGCCGACGTCAAAAGCAATGCTCTTGTGGGACTTTGACAAAATTCAAAATGAATTTATACTATCAGAAGCGGCCTTTAAATTATGATTTCTTTATTAAAAATGAAAGTAAAAAAAGAATAAAATTGATATTTAGTATCAGGAAAGTATTCAAAACTATAAGAGTTCAACTTCCGGTTTGTCATTTGCCCTTTAAAAGCATAAAAAAACCCATCTAAAAACCAATACAGTCGTCCTCCACTATTTGCCATTCCACAAGTCAGGAAATTCCATAAGTCGGCAATTGTTTCCTGAAATCCTAGATGGCGGATAACGACTTCTGGTTGGGGATTTTTGCCAACAAAAACAATCATTAAAGATTATAATGATTAAATTATTCCAAATTAACCAAATTTATAGTTCCCCTAATGCACACAGACAGTTTTGGGGGCTATGTACGTTAATTATGGAAATTAATATGAGAATTATCATAAGCTGGCTTTCTTCAAACTGGTTATTTTCTATTAAATTCGGAATGGTGATAGATTATACAGGCACCCTCCCCCCATCCTGCATAAGCGGCTATATTTTCCCTTAAAAAGTTAAAATGCCAACTTGTGATTAAGGTTGCCTTAATTTAAAAAAATATTACTATATTTAATCTGGTTTAATTTTTCCTTGGAATTCTCTTCGAAAGTTGGTAATTTACAGCTCTGCAATGAAGTAGACGCGAATACCTATCTTTAATTGAAGAGTGAAATTGCCGATGTTTGGCCTTGGAAATACTTAGCATGTACCGTAGCAGTTTTAAGTTTGTTTTTTTTTTTTTGCTTTTTTTTTCCTATTGTACTTTATTTGATTCATTATTTCATGTTATTCTTATGTTTATCATACAAATCAATTGAAAAGTTAGTCGATAAAATCCAAAATACTGCTGTCACTTTGTGGTCTTCGTTGTTTTTTTTTTTTTTATTTAATAAAGTGGGAAAAAAAAAGGAATAATTAAACAATTTCTAAATCTGTCAGTATCGTTAATACTGGGTCGAGTCACTGAATTATGATCACTTACCTAATAACCTGAATAGCCTCCTTTTGCAGCCGAAACAGCAGCTAGGCGATGGGAAATAGACTCAATGAGTGCTTGGAAGGTGGCAACCACGTATCTCAGAAGATTCAGAGGTGGAGGGTCTCGCTATCTAACGTGTCAATCCAGATGTTCCCAGAGATTCTCACAAGGATTAAGATCTGGGAAGTTTGGAGGCCAGGATTGTAAGTGGAACTCATCCTCATGCTCCTCGAACCATGCATGCCAAATTTAGGCCACGTGACGTGTGGCATTATCCTGTTGAAAGATGCCATCATTCGCAGGATACAGTTGCCATGTGGAGATGCACCTGGTCAGCAACAATGGATAAGTATGCACAGCTATTGACGGTACCTTCCAGAGGAGGTAATGGACCCAAAACATGCTCTAGACCATTACACTGGAGCATGCCACCCTCCAGCTTGTTGCCGCCCAACAGTGGTTTCGGGTAGTTTGTTTTTGGATGTCTCTCAGCGGATACGCCAGTACCCATTGATGCGATGCAGTAGAAAACGCGACTCATCGGAAAATGCAACCTTTTTCCACTGGTCTAGGATTGAATGTTTGTACTGCAGTGCAAACTCACGTCATTTCTTGCGATGCACACTTGTCAAAATAGGTGCTGGAACCAGACGTCTGCTGTGGAGGCCAAGACGCAACAATGTGCGCTGCACAGTTCATCTCGATGGCTTTCTGTTGCATTCCTAGTTCATTTGGGCTGTCAGTGTATTGATGATAGTGTGTCGATCACTCTTAACCAGCCATTGCAAGCGCCACTCATACCTTTCATTAATTGCCCGTAGTCCCCTACAGTTTGCACGCCTGGAATGGATATCTTGTCCATTTTTCCATTCATTGTATACCTTCACTACGGCACTACGCGAACAGTTCACAAAAGTTGCAGTTTCCGAAATGCTGCCGCCTTTTGCACGGTACCCGATGATCATACCTTTTTCAAGGTCTGTTAGGTTGCCTGCTTTACCCATGACTGCGACTATTGCTGTACGAACTGTTCCTCTGAAACCACCTTTATACGTCTTCCAACAGGCAGATTATCCATACACAACCCCTTCCCTGTGAATGGGCACAACTGTGTTTACATAAACTTGCGTGTAATTCAGTGATTCGACCCTGTACTTTAATGAATTAACTTTATAAAAACCTGAAGCGCGTTCGTTTTTCCAAGATCTCGAAAGAGTGTAAAGGAAACATCGCTGATGTTATTAGCGAACAATTCATTATTATGTCTTGACCCTGTATTACAGCAACCATTTATTCTTACAGCAACGAATGTATTTACAATTTGTTTCCGATGATAATTCCAGTCAATACATTAATAAAGAGAATATACCCTTGGAAAAAAGTCACCTAATGTTTGCAACCAACAGCCATTGTGCAAGTTTTAATATCATAAGAGGTGTGTCTAAAACTTTTGGTGAATGGTGTCATATCTGGACGGCAACTTGGCACATGTGCTTGCGCATGGTTCTTCAGAGACTTGGGGAGAATCGATACACAGCATGCAATACATGTGACTGGCAGTGTGAGAGGAAGTATCACAGCAATGGAGCAACATGTAAACATCAAGTTCTGCTACAAATTGGGGAAGACTGCAATGGAGACACATGGAATGTTGGTGCAGGTGTACGGGAGGGAAGCAGAGACCAAAAAAAAAGCCGTCTGCAAAAATCCAAGGTGAAAACACTGTTGATCGCCTTTTTCGACAACAACGGCATCATCCACAAGGAATTTGTTCCTGCAGGTCAAACCATTAATGCTGCATTTTCCAGTCCTGTGCAACTCTGGCCGAACCCGTACACCTGCACCAACATTCCATGTGTCTCCTTGCAGTCTTCCCCAATTTGTAGCAGAATTTGATGCTTACACGTTGCTCCATTGCACTGTGACACTTCCTCTCACACTGACTATGTTCAACTGGTCGCAGTCTGTTTACACTGCCAGTCACATGCATTGCACGCTGTGTATCGATTCTCCCCAAGTCTCTGAAGAACCATGCGCAAGCACGTGCCAAGTTGCCGTTCAGATATGACACCATTCACCGAATTTTTTAGACACACCTTGTATAGGACCAGCAGCAGTCTTATGGGGCATACTTTTTACAACATTGTGATAGCAATTGCCCAGAATGTTGGACCATTCCTCCTTAAGAAATGTAATGAATTTCTTTATTGTTGTGTGATGGACATCACCCTGAACCTCAATCGGCACTCCAGTTCATCCCAAAGGTGTTCATCCTATTGGATTTAGGTCCAGGCTACGTTAGAGGCCAGTCAAGTTTGATGTTATTGTCTACAAACAACACTGTTAACAGTGGTAGCCTTATGGCACGGTGCATTATTCTGCTGAAAGAAGCATGGGCCTGTTCCATAAACCACACGTTCCATTTTGGCCTCCTCTTTTCACCCCCCCCCCCCTCCCCTCCCTCCATGTAGCCTAGTTCTGGTTTTCTTCCATCTTTATGATTACCCACAGCATCATAAAATTATTTCTTTGTTTACTGTTGCCAGAACTATTGTTAAAATTATTGGGTAAACAATGAATATGACTGATATTTGCTTTATGTACTTTTTCAATAATTATAAATATTCTGAATCAGCAAATGATGACACTAACCACTCCTGTAAATTACCAATCACTGAGAAAACATCTTCCTCAAGGTACAGCCAGGGGATCCATTGGTTCCTGAGGTTAGCTTTCAGGTACAGTAACAACTTCATCGAAATAAATATCCATAATGCTGGTGTGTATTCTGTACCGTTTAACTTTACCAAAAAAAAAAAATGAAAAACTACATAGCTGCCCCCTCATGTAGTCCAACATAGGTTTTTACCGAACCCCTCTCGACCTTGACCAGGCCACATGGTTTATGGAAGCTCCCCAAGGTAGGCAGCATTTCATTATCCAGAAACGTTCAGATACTTGGTGGTGTTCAATGTGCAGGACACAATAGCCAAGGCCAAGCCATGAAAAGCAGGACCATACCCTCACACCACCACCTCCGAATTTGACTGTTGAGGTTATGCACTCTGGTAGGAGTCATTCTTCAAGCATCTGCTGTACCTACACTGTCCATCTGACTGGAAAAGTTGTGTAGTGCGATTCATCACTCCATAATATAGTTTCCCATGCTTGCTTGTTGCACCACTGAAGTCAACACAGCATGTCAGTCCAGGCAATAAGGGGCTTGCATATTGTAGTTCTACAATGAAAACCTATGTTGTGTGCCTTAGTACAGGTTGTTTCTCTGTCAGTTCCTGGAATTCTGAATTCAGAGAGTCAGCAGACAAATGGCAGTTTTTGCGCATTACCCTTAGTTGCATTCTGCAGTCATGATCGTCGAGCTTGGTAGATCGTCCACTTTGGGGTGCACTTCCATTACAATATGGCATCACTGTTGGTTTGAGATGGCCCAATTTCTTAACAGTTGTATGCATAGATCTGCAACATGGCACTTTATTATAACAGCTCGTCCAAGCTTTGTTAGTTCTCTTTGATTCCACTGACTCGGAGGACTGAGTACCAAGCATTTATTGTTATTGGCACCGATTATTTTGTTTTTGGGGTTGTCCGGCGACTTTTTCTCTCAAGCAGTGTATTTGTTGCTAATAGTGTTCACTTTTTTTTTTTAATGTATTGATTTGTTTGTCAATAGGTATCCAGAAGGCAGTTCAGCCCATGAGATCACCCAACATCATTTGGATTTGTCATATTCTCTTGAACAGATGATGAAGTGCTTTAAAAATGAAGAGGACATTCTTGGAGAATTACAGTTCACTTTTATTTGTTTTCTCTATGGACAGGTATGCTATCAAAAATTTAACCTTGATGGTTTTCACATTTTTATAAGCAAATACATCTATCTCTATAGTTGATGTTTTATTTTATCCTAGGTGTATGATGCTTTTGAACATTGGAAAGATCTTATGCACTTACTCTGTTCGTGTGAGAGAGCCTTATTAAAATATTCAACTTTGTACTCCAAATTTATTTTCACCATCTATCATCAAATACAAGAAATACCAACTGATTTCTTTGTTGACATTGTTTCACGTAGTAATTTCTTGCTTGTCACTTTACATACTTTTTTCATGAACTTGCAGAATAACTCTGAAGTTGGTGATGAACTTGTTCAAAAAGGAAATCGTTTCCAAAAATATTTAACTAAAAAATTCAAGTGGGACTTTCAAAGTGAACCTGATGATTTTGCACCAGTTATTGTGGACTTGAAGGAAAGTAACTGAAAAAAATGCATTTCTGTAAAACATATTTAAAGAATTCCATGAACGAAACAAACTTGTGAAATTTTGATTGTAGGAGTTTTTTGTTTTATTGTAAAGATTTTTTTTTTTTACTTCATTAAATATACATAGTCTATTAAAATCAATAAGGATGACATGATTAAAAATTATCTTCCATTTCCACTTCAATAGCCATAGAATCGCTTGTTGTCGTCTCGGACTCAACCACAGACATATTAATAGCTGGAGTTTCATTCTTAACTGGCAGTACATTCAACTCTGATGGAAATTCAAAAACTGGCACTTCAACCACTCCTTGATAGACATAAAGAAGATAAAAAAAAAAAAAAAAACACAAGTTAACTTTAAACTATACAAAACAAGGACAGTTCCCAACTTACGAGTAAAAGGAAAACATCCCTTTGTTCACACAGCTTTAGCCAACAGATGGGGAATATAAACATGTACCTGGTTAAGTGCAGCTGAGTAGAGGGTAATATGAACAATCCACTTACACAAGTTGAGAACTGTCTGTATTTAACAACTTGGAAATACTGAATACAATTGTTTTACAAGCAAAGCAAAGTCAAAATGTTAAGAAAAACTACAGATTCTTTTGGTCTTTGTTAGAAATATACATCATGGAATCAAAGGTTGTAATGGGTACGATTAAAGATACTGTATATGAAAAAGGAAAAATTCCACGACCTAAACATTGAAGCATAGCTTCAGCATTTTCATTATCACTTTAGAATGGATATGATCTTTGAGTATTCACTTTTCTGTAATGTGAACCATAGACCATGGTTCTATAAGGAATACTTGCAATTGCCATTAATGCAGAGAAATATTGCACCCAGCTGGATCAACAGATAAAATTTTACTGCTTCATGACAACTCGAGAATGTCAAAAATGCCTTTGAAGAGAGAAATATATAGCATCTAATGGTGCCTATTTGATTAATAGAAAGTCCAGAGTTTCACTACCACCATTTCATAGTACAAAAAGAACTGGACTTGTTAGGCAATACGGCATATGATTTATTACTTAGCTGACGTGTTTCGAATAACCTTCATGAACAGAGCCAAATCGTATACCTTAATCAATGAAGGTTATTCAAAATGGGTTAGCTAAATAAGTCCAGTTCTTTTTGTATTAATCTGCAATACTGATCCTAATACAAGGTCTGTTCAAAAAATAACCGAACTTTTTTAGTTACACGGCAAAAGATCGTCGTAGCGACGAGCGGTTGGCAATACTGCAATTGTCATATCCTTATGTCTAATGGACTTTAGTTTCCTAGTTATTGCCATTTGAAAATCGAAAAAAGTCGCAGAAAGTTAGGTCTGGGGTGTAGGGAAGCTGGGGGAAGACAGTTATCTGATATTGGCACAACACTGGCGAAATAACAAGGATGAGTGGGCAGGCGCAACCATGAAGCGCAACTCTGAGTCGTCTTGCCACAACAGTGGTCTCTTTTTGCGAATTTTTTTCGCGCAACCTTTTCCAAACATCTTCTTAGGACAGACTGTTGACTGTTTGGTCTTGAGACAAAAATTCAAAATGCACAACTCCATTGAAATCGAAAAACAAAAATGGCAGAGGACCGAACCTGCCTTTTTTTTTTTTGCCAACCCACTGTGACCACTGAACTTCGGTCTCAAAGTTGTATCCGTAAACCCAACTCACGTTTCCGTGAATGTTTTCTCCAGTTTCACGCAAAACTTCACGTTGCATCGTTGTTCTTGTAAATCGGACATTGCAAAGATCATCACGACCACTGAAACACGTTGCATTCAAATGGCAATAACTAGGAAACTACACAACGTGTAAAAACTTATAAATAGTCCATTAGACAGAAGGCTATGACAATTGCAGTACTGCCAACCGCTTGTCGCTACGACGATCCGTTGCCGCGAAATTAAAAAAGTTCAGTTATTTTTTGAACAGACCTTGTATGGATTAAGTCTGATAGTAGCTACAATCCTAAGCAGGGAGGGGGATCTAGATTGAAAGATTGGCACAGCCAAACAAGGCACCAGTATTCAGGTTGGCAGGTGCAGTGAGTGCTGGAACATAGGCTTTCCAGTTCTCAAATCTACCACTTGTAGGTTCAAACCTTGCATGTGGGCATGGATGTCTGTGTTTGTCCAGAAATGGGCAAATTTATTACATGAAAAGGGTGTAAAATGTTGAGTGCCCAAACGTGCATCAAATCAAAGGGGAATAGGCCAGGGTTTTTTTTCTCTCTCTATCCCACTCAAATTTATTCATATTTTATTTACAGCATGTAAATCATCTGAAAATCCAATCTAACTCTCAAACTTTCCAGAGGAAATATTCAAAATTTATCACTATTGTGTGCATGCTATATAAATATCCAAACTATTGAATCGGACTCAAACATGTAAAGTAGTGCAAGTCACAGGTACTGTCTGGGACTCAAGAGAAGACCTCGTGAGTTGCACAATTCCACCACTACATGGCAGAACATTTGGGTGAGTTCATTTCTAAAAAGGTTGGACAGGGATATTGAAATTGTCATACTTTTCTCCTGCGTCGCATGTTGTCTCTCCTCGTGTCTGCGTTGTTTTTATTGCGCACGTGCTTTAGACAATTGCCAGAGAAAAATATGACAATTGCAATATCCCTATCCAACCTTTTTAGAAATGAACTCACCCAAACATTTCTGCTGTGTAGTGGTGGAATTGTGCAACTCAGAGGTTGGTTGGTTTATTAGAAATTTTGGCGTCTACTACTAAGGTCATTTTGTGCCTTTTACACAAGTTATAACGGTATGCAGCCCGGGACAAACAAACATCCATAGCCACGGCCAGAAAGCCTACGCCCTAGCCCTCTCAGCCGGCCGCAACTCGGAGGTAGTCTCTGGAGTCCCAGACTTTAGCTAAAAGCTACTTATAAGAATGCATGTTTAGTCTGTACTACTTGTCTGACCGTCTGCCGTTTGCATGATAACTTGAAAACTGATTAACTTTTTCAAATTAGGTTTTTGGCAATATGATCAAGGTCTTAGCTCACCTGTATCAACAGCTCCTAAAAAGAAAGCCAAACAACTGAAACATCCAACATTGTTACATCATCATAAGTCGACCAAATTTAGAGCTTATTGGTGGATAGATGATTAGCAATGGTCGAAATATGATGTAACTATATGTGATGTTTCAGTTGTTTGGCTTTCTTTTTAGGTGGTGTTGCCTGTATCAACTTTTCAAGCTTTTTTCATGGACACACTTTAGTTGATTGCATGTGCTAAAACACTGACCATTACACACTCTTTCATAAGAGAAGTCCGTTGAAATATAATCTATGATAATCGAGAACCAATCGGGAATAAGCATGATTGATGCATTATTTGCTCCGGGTATTTTTCTAGGAGACTGTACTAGAAATATTTTCTTCTTTTTAGGCAGAGCAGCCTTTCAATTCAGTACTTTCATTTTCGTTTGCAAACAGAATGACATCAAATGGCACCAGGAGTAACTAGCCTATAAGTGGTTTAATCTGATTAGTCAATTTCAACGGACTTCTCTTATTAAACAGACTGTACTTTCCATTTATCTTTTAAGCATTGCTGACATGGGCATGCGCACATGACAATAGCTTTGTTGCAGCAAATGGAATGTTTGCAGGATTTTATTATTTACGCAAATGCATTCCCATAGTAGTTATGTATTATCGTGCTTATGGGACATAACAATTATAAATAATCCTGTAAGATTGCAACATGTTGCAGCAAAATATAACTGACTGAAGAATGTTATAATATTCCATTTTTTAATTTTTCTTCCTGGGTTTATTTTTAATATTTGTGCAAGCATGCAAATATAATTGCAATTTTCCACTTTTTAGCCATTATTTCTTTGTAAAATAATAACTGTTTAAAAGTTAATAACAAAATTAATATAATCCACGTGCAATTAGAGAGAGAGAGGGAATAGTACAAGGTGTATCAAAAGTCTTCATCCAGTTTCAAAGTTACTAAGTGCTCAGAATGTACTCTAGTTTTAACATGGTAGCTCATAAGTCACTATGACTTCTGCCGGCTGCACGAAGCTGTCCACTTGATACTCAAATTTCTCCCATACTTAGGTGGCTTGTTGGTCAGAAGTCTCATCTCATCTACCCCCTCTGCCATCTTAGCAAGATAAGATGGTGCCAGACACTTGACGAAAAATATGGTTTTTACCATCCGTCTTGGAGCAATTAGCTGTCTTGCATTCGTGCAGATAACTTCTCCAAGCATCGATACAAACCCGCAACTGCAGATATCTGGTTTTAGGGCACTGGGCAAATGCAAAGTACATCAAACCATCAGTTAAACATGCTGCACTGGCTAGTAGAGATTGACCTTTTCAGCTCGTTTGACCTTTCTTTTGTTTTCAAGTTAATTCAAATAAGCTATTTGTAGTTTATTTTACAATATTAAATTTTATATAACAATAAATAAAAAAAAAAAAAAAAAAAAAAAAAAAAAAAAAA
>JAHWFO010086905.1:182883-194473 GCA_023313115.1 Rhysida immarginata
TTAATTTAAAGAAATTAATTTCCAATTTCTAATTGCAAATACTTATTAGAAGAGTTATTTATTAAGATGTTGTGTACAAGAAAACAAAGAAAAAAACCAATCCACTTGGGTGAAGAGAATAAACAATGAAAAATTAAATAACTAGAAACAAAGAAATCTAAACAAAAAAGTTCATGTAGTAAGTGAAAAAACGAAGAGAAGATTCATAAATTCCTGATAATACATTTTGGCAATTTACAACTTTTTCATTATAATCTGTTAACCCATTGTTTTTTAATAAAAAGTTTAACCTTCACCCCTACAATTACTTCACTTGGGCTCAAATATATTTTAGTGATTTGGAAATCAATGAAAACAAGAGGCAAAATCAAACTAAACAACAATGAGCACATCATGACAATGGTTAGTTAAAATGTTCTACTTTTATTTCATCTGCTGCAATTTATTTAATTGTATTTTATTAATTTTATAAAGTATTATTAGCATTATTCACTTAACTCGAGTATTTTTTGAAAATATTCTCCAGTTTGAAAATCAATGGAAATTAAACTGATCTGGACTTCAAAGAATATCAATAATAATAAAAAAAAAAAAAAAAAAAGTTAAACTTCAAAAACGATTAAATAATGATTGAATTAGCAATAATCAATCATCATGATCAAATTTGTAGGGGTGGGGGAAGGTTAAACTTTTTATTAAAAAAACAAGGGTTTAACATTCCATAAGACCTTTAATCAAAAACATACGTACGCTTCTTAAATTATATTAAAATTACAACTCCTGAGTGCTTTGATAACTAAGTGAAATTAATAGATTAACTATCATTTGTTTATTACAAAAAAGGTAAAATAGAGCAGGTCTCTACAATAGGCATTCAAGTGACTGCCTTTGATCCATTGCAAAACTTTAAAATTTTACATATATATTTCATATCATATGAGCAACTTTAAAACCTTAAAAAGGGGGGGAAGTTTGAATCCTTCATTTTATGATACCACTGCACCAATCTCTTTGTTTCTTTTGTCAAGCAAAGCGAAGGGGTTGAGACGGGCCGCTTGCTCCATCGCAACTGTCTGTGACAGTCACGTGACGGCTGACTAGAAATCATTTGTAGGTCAGACGTTTTACTGATGATGTTACAGGCCTTGATGACATAAAATTTTGTGATGCAACACAGTTGACCAACAAGCCATCCTTGCTAAAGCATATCTGATGTCTTATTGGTCACTTATGGTGACTGTGATTCGAGTTTTGAGCTTGTCCAGGTTTGCTGGCAGGGGAGGCACATAAAACTCAATCCTTAAGAAAGTCCCCCCCACCCCCCCAAAAAAAAAAAAACAAACACAAGCAGTCAAGTTGAGGAAACTAGGTGGCCATGACTGCTGCAGGGTTGCCATCTCAACATAAACCGACAGGAATTCACTATGCCTTTCTGGTAAAGCACTCTTTATACAGTGCTTTACTTTCAGATGCACCTAAGAGACATCTAGCAGACACAAAACTAAGCTTGGCAATCCCTTCTTTTCAATGGAATGTAAATCGTTTACCTGTGATTAACAGGTGTGGAGCTACAGCATTTTGAAATCGGATGAAGATTTTTGATACACCCTATACTTTGTTCCTAATAGACTTCTGCTCCCTAGGAAATGGGAAATTGTTAATTTGTCATAGATGTGCTAGCTACAAATGTTAATGGAGTGTTTTTCTCCATCACTGATGAGCAATGTACTGTATGTAATGAAATGGATGCTTTTATATATTTTGTGTGCTTATATGATAAATATCATCAAAAAATTACAAAATTTATGGACTTAATTAAATGTAGTATTTTGAATACAGTTGCCTGCTATTATATCAATGTGAATCATTACCATAATTTGTTTATCTATTTTATGAAATAATGGTAAGAAAGTGGAAAATGTCTTTTATATTTACAAATTGAATTATACTTGCACAAATATTAAAAATGTACTATGGAAGAAAAAATAAAAATAAACTACAACTCCCAGGGGAAAAAAGTTTGTAATAGCCCTAAATATTTCAGATAAATGTTGTATTCAACTGAAAAATGACGCCTATTCACATGATAAAATTAAAGCAAAACTCATGGGGGTTTCAAATAATACTTATTACTTGTATTCACATACAAATAGTATTTGGAAAAGAAAATATTGATTTTTAAAAAATTAAACAAATCTGACCTTCCTGAAAATAAATATGTAATACAACAAATGCTTGGAAAAAAGTTTGTAATAGTAACACAAAAGCACTTGAAAAATAATGAAAACTTGGTTGGATGACCCAAGGTCAGTGGAATATAAGGTCTCGCAGTGCGCAGGGTGGGCTTCACCACGGGGAAGCAACATGACGTCACGGGTACCGAGCACAGCATTGCCTGCATTTAAAAACATTGTAATTGAAGAATCTAATGGGAAAAGAAATTGTAAGAGCAAGAAAAACATACATGATAAATTGTAATAAAATGCTTTAAAAATCTGCCTACACAATATCTTTTTTTATTTAAATAAGGAAATAAACAAAAGAGTTTATAATTAAAAATTTTTTTTTATTATTTCTATTCATGAAGAAGAATGCGGTTCATATCTCTTAGTCTAGTATAAGTTCTCGACTTAACAAATTTATGTATAATTTCATGTGTTAACATGTAATCTTTTTGGTCTAACGCTTGAAAAACGTTGGTTATTATTTTTGTTCCATTCTTAAATTAGAACCATGGAAATTTCAAAAATGTCGTTCAGTACTTCAGGAGCTTTTAGTAACTTATTAGAAAGATAGCTTAAATACCCTCTTGATAGCTGTGATACCAATAAAATTCTGCACCGTCTTTAGCTTATAACTCCTTAGTAAATTTTAAAGAAGCCCAATCAGAACTTAAATTATTAAACTTCTGGTTATCAAATAATAATGTCCTTAAATGTAAAAAAATCTGTATATATGCGTTTTAAATTGCACTCTGATTGTAATACGAATTTGTTTCTTAAATATCATGATTTGAAATGTAATAATCTTGAATGTAGTCATTGTCCTCTCTTAACTTATGTCGAACACACAAAATATTTGGGTATTACAATTGATTATCGTTTATCATGGGATTCCCATATAAGAAGTTTATTTGTTAGATTAAGATCTATAACTTTTATAATTCGATCATTAAAAACTGTCTTAACTTTTAAAAATCTGATTTTAATATATAACGTTTTCTTTTTAAGTACATTACAATATCTCATCCCAGTTTGGGGTGGAACTTATGTGACTCATTTAAAACCAATTATAAATCTATTTAATATGCTGACTCGTTGTATCTTTAACAATAATGATTTTCGTAAAAATCAAATAATGAATTTTCATCAATTTTATCTTTTTAATTTGGCAAAATATACATGCAATTATGTAAAAATGAAACAGCCAATTTTCAGACATTTTAATTATAATTTAAGATATTCAAAAAATCTGACGATTCCAATTGAAATTCCAAAGCATTCTTTCGTTTTCCATCAAATAGATTATAATTATAAAAAATTGTTTAATGATCTACCAAATGAAATAAAATTATGTACTGTTGGACGAAAATGTAGATATAAACTTAAAAATTGGATTATGAATGTCAAAAACAATTAGTTTTTAATGGTTTTTATATGTTAATCAGTTTTAATTGTTGTTACCGTATATACTAATTTATTTTCTTTTCTTTTGATGCTTTTCCGAATATACGAGGACTATGTGCTCATGGGAAATTCATCTTACTATATATTTATATGTTTCTTACATTGGAATAAATAAATAAATAAATAAATAAATAAATAAATAAATAAATAAATAACTCAAAATATTGTTTTTCGAAATTTTTGTGCTTTGAAGCCATTCAAATAATCTAATCCTTCTTTTTTATTTTTTCTCCAATATTTGCCTTTTCGGATATACATATGCTAAGAAACTATAAAACCACTGAGCTGACGTTGGGAATTAGTGTGAAAAAAGAGTTTATTTGATCAAAATGTTTTTTACGAATAAACAAAATAATGTTTATTCTATAATATGAAAGATCTCATGTTTGATCTTTAGCTGATTTGTATCGTAGATAGGCATCGTAGAATTAATTTTTATGCTTGTGCGCGGCAAATATCATGTAGAAGCGTGCTACTGGGGAACGATCTTGGTGCCGGTGACGTCATCTGCGCAGTAGCGGTGAATTTTGGCTCAAGAATTGCGGGACCTTGTTTCCACTGACCTTGGGATGACCTTTGGCTTTGATCACTACATTTACTCTTTTTGAAAGAGTCAATTAGGTGTTCACAAGAGTCCTCATCAACTTTTTTTCTATGATTCTCTGATGGTGATCAGCAGCTCAGTTTTGCATGTTTGATTGCATTTGTTTACATGCTTTTTCAATTTGCTGCTTGGTGGAAAAAAGTTTGTAATAGTTGATGGATCGAACTATTTTTCTTAGACAGTTCATCTACATTAAAATGAGCTAAGCTTTTACTGATAAGTTTTTTAAATATTTCATCTGTGAAAGGAGTTCTCAGAAGATATATAAAAAAAAAAAATGCATGCTAGAACTTCTGATGGATTGAAGAAATCAAACTAAGTAACCAGAATATTTGGATCCTCACAAGGCATGGTTTCCATGTCAATAAGAAGGAAATGTTAATTAAAAAAAAAAACAAACATCAGATGTCCAAATGATTGTCAAACAAAACAGGACTGGCGAGATTTTTCTTTTTTCCCTTTGTTCTGTGTACTTCATTTTTAGGAATATGAAAGCTTTGTCCAAATTAACGTTAAAATCGGCTAAAGAGTCATTGCAAGTGGCAGATGGTAACTGTGTCTTGCAAAAAGACCTACCGGGACACCTGATTAGATGCTAGGTTTGCCAAATTTTCATGATTTCCACCACAAGTCACCCAAATGGGTGGATTAAATCATCATTAAGAGTGCTGAACCAACTGCGGAAAGAAGCAAGTGTTTAAGTGAGTGACCGAACATTGAGGAATCATCTTCATCAGAAAGGCTATTTCTTCCACAAAGCAGATACCCAACCAGCCATCACTGAAAAGTAAAGGGAAAAAAACGAGTCTCTTGGACACTGCACATGGTCAATTGATCAATGGAGAAAGAAGTTCTTTAGTGATGAGAACAGAATCTCCATTGAAGGTGGTGATGGTGCTGGATGATTTGTTTCAAGGCGTTCCTCTGAACAATTCATTCCCGAATGTTTATGGCACAAGTCTAAGTTTCCCATTTCCTGTGTGATGATTTGGAGTTGTATGTCGCCCGAGGACTTGGAAAATTGTGCTGTGAACAAATGCGACAGCAGATATTTATTGTGAAATAGAAAGATTGAAAACTTTTTGGTCCCAACTTTAGAAGAACAATTCTCAGGCGATAGGCATACGTTCCAAGATGAGAATGGGTCATGTCATCGAGCAAAAAAGGTTAAAAGAGCTCCTTCTAGAAAAAGAAATTTCAACGATGACTTGGTCACCAAACAGCCCAGATCTCAATCCAACATGCAAAACTGAGCTGATGATCACCATCAGAGAATCATGGAAAGAAATTGAGTAAATGCAATGATCCAACCAAGTTTTAACTATTTTCAAGTGCTTTTGTGTTGAGATCTTTACTATTACAAAATTTTTTTCCAAGACTCATTATATTACATATTTATTTCCAGGTAGGTCAGATGTGTTTAATTTTTTAAAAAATAATCAATATTTTCTTTTCTGAGTAGTTTTTGTATGTGAATAAAAAGAAATAAGTATTTCAATCCCACAGGGGTTTTGCTCCCCCCCCCCCAAACACACACGTAAATAGGCGTAAATTTTCATTTAAACAAAACATTTATCAGTAGCATTTACAAACATTTTTCCAGGAGTTGTATTTGCCAGCTACAGGATTTGAACAGTCTGGATACTTGCTTCACCTGGGTACCCTAAATCTGCATCAGTATGAGATGTTCGAAACTAATTTCACAGCTTGGGTGTTTAAAGCGTGCACATATAAGTGATAAACTTTATGAATTGTTTTCTCTGTAATTTTTGAGTGTTGCGTTGAATGGCTTTGCATGGGAACTTAATGGACAAAAGCTACTTAAAACTTCTTTAATCAAAATCAATGAGTTGAAGTTCATGGAGTCAGCTTATGAACAACTAATTTCTGGCTCCTCTGATTTAAGCGTGGGAGATGGAGAAAGCTTAGTAGTGAAATGTATACCCACTGGAAAATTATTTTTAAAATAAGTATAACAAATTTATTCCTCTGTGTTTTTCAATAAGACACCATTTGGGAATCTTATTCTGTGGGAGGCTAAGGAATAATATTTTTCACTGAGCATAGCAAGCAAATAGTCTTTGTGCATTATATTTAAGTAACCACTGGAATTCTTTTATTGATGATCAACAATAATTACAACTTTTTAAAATTACTGGCCAGATTGTAACATGCAACCCCAATCCAAGAACTGAAAAAGAAAATGATGAAGAGGATGGAGAAGGAAATCAAAGGGACGTTAATTCAACTCTTAGAAACTGCTGTTTTCACCGTTTGATTTTAAATAAAAACATTTGTTAGATTTTTTAATCTTTTTATTTAATTTAATAATTTTAGAGTCTATTATTCACCAATGCACATTTCCTAAAGATGGCTGCTAGTACTTACAGCAACCAGATTTCAACATTGTAACCCAAACAGATGATTTCCTTTTCTTATCCCTTTCAACATTCATTTTAAATGGGGATTATTTGGCAAGCGAAAAATGCTTGTTAATTTCTCTACAGTAAGTTGAAAAAAAGAAAGATGTTGAATACTACGGGATATTTTTGATGAATGGTATAACCCACCTGTATTAAGAAAAAAGAAATAAAAGAAATTTACATGAGGAATAAAAATAAAAAAAAAGAACCATATTCTTCCAAGCCAAGCAGTATATAAAAAAACCCAGCCCTATATCCTTATATGCAGAGTAAAATCCAGGACTGAATTGTCGTCAAAAGATGTCAGACTCAGAAAATTATTGATGAAAAATAGGAAAGAAAATTCCACAGCCTGGGATCGAACAAGGAACCTTCTGCTCACCGTGCAGATGTGCCAGCCAATTGAGCCACTGCAGACATGGAAGCATTACGCTATCTACATGCCCTTAGGGCTGGCTGGAGCAGTACCCAGTTCGCAGGCTGGGACTATCTTTCCTACTGGCGTAAAAATCGTTAAAGAACAATAATTGGATGTTCTATGAGGATTTTTATATACGCCGTACCTCAGATGTTTAAATTATTGATGAAAAATAGAAAAGAAAATTCCACAGCCTGGGATCGAACCAGGAACCTTCTGCTCACCGTGCAGATGCGCCAGCCAATTGCACCACTGCGGACATGGAAGCATTACGCTATCTACATGACATGGATGAACCAGGCCCACCTGCACTTAAAATAGCAGTGAAAGAGAAGCGTCCCATCTCGGGAGAAAATGCAAAAATGCAGAGCTCAGTTGTTAGAGAGTCTCCAAATCAACAATGTGCACCATTATCATTAAAAATTTCCAAATTCCCACCCTGTATAACCAGTATATAATCAGCCTATGGGTTCAATGGTTGCTTACAAAGGAACAGTGGCAGAGGAAATACCCATACAGACAATTCCATTGAAAGCTATCCTAGTAAAAACGACTTGATGCTTTGCCAATGGATTTCTGTGGGTTCAGATTCTTAAAACTGGCCACTGGACGTAGGTAGGCAACCACATTCAAGGATGTCCTTGAAATGCTTGTCAAAAGGAGTATAAGACAGATGTTTAATTATGTGGAAGTTAGAAGAGTTAGGAAATTTAATATTTACTTTCTCCTTGAAATAACCCATTTCATTTCATGAAATTAGGGGCCCGGTTTGGGAGCACTTTTTTTTGAAATGGTAGAAGAATAATATTTTGGATTTTTTTTTTTTATTTTTAATTGATTTAAATTTTTACTGATTCCGATTCCAGATCTTGGAAGAACATATACAGCAGTTGTTCCCAACCTGGGGGGTCGTCGAACTTATTTTTATTTGCATTTATTTTTATAGGATATTTTGAGTGTTTTTTTTTATATCACCAGGTACCACCCTGTTAAAATGCCTTTTTTAAAATTCAAATGTGGGGGGGGTCATGACTTACTAAATTTTTAGAAAAGGGAGTCGCGATTCGAAAAAGGTTGGAAACCACTGATATACAGGGTGAACTAAAACAATAGAGACAAACTTGAGCAGGTGATTCCTCGCCAGAAAAGGAACAAAAAAATTTCATGTAAACATATGTCTAGAAATGGAGAGTTTGTAATAGAGCAATTACAGAACATGACATTACTGTGGCAGTAATTATGTCAATGTTACAAAGATGTTCAAAATGGCCTCCTTGGGATGCAATGCAGGTGTTCACATGCTACATAGATTGCCGCACTCATTCGAATATGCCAGCCTGTATGTGGATAGCGTCAAAAGCTGCATTGACACGCTGTTCAAGCATCTCCATGTCAGTTCCACATAGACAACATTTTTGAGGTATCCCCACAAGTAAAAGTCAAGGGGGTTTAAGTCTGGTGAGCAAACGGGCCATGCAACAGGACCTCCTCATCCTATCCATTGTTCAGGAAAGTTGTTGAGGTATCGGCGAACATTAATGTAGAAGTGGGCTGGTGCGCCATCATGCAAAAGCCACATGACCTGTCGCACTATCCATGGCACATCTCAAGCAACACAGGCAGAGTGTTCTCCAGGAATTCCAGACATGGTTCAAGTGTCCAGGAATTCCAGATATGGTTCAAGTCTGTCTGTTCAAGTGTCCTGGAAAAACAAATGGTCCAAGTAGGTGGTCGCCAATAATCCCCACTCAAACATTGATGTTGTGTATACAATTATTGTCATTCTAACTAAGCATTTTGGGAGATATGTTGATGTGAACTTTTTTGTTACTTTTCTTGGAATTGCCCCCTGAAGTTTGTCCCTATTGGTTTAGTTCACCCTGTAAAAAATATTAATCAAAATGTTCTAACAACTAATTTTCTATTAAATTTTTTGTCATGTACATACTTTAGAATACAGTAGTTACTGGTACAAATTACACCACAGTCATACTACACAATGGCTAATGAATGAGAAACATCTGTACAGCATATGTAAATTTCAATTACAAATAGAAAAGGGGCTATAGCCAGTGCGACAGCTGCCGAGGCCTATGCAATCTATAAGTCCCTAATAGTGCTACAACATCAACCACCTAACAATTACCTAATACTGACAGACTCCAAAAGTGCTCTCCAAAAAATTAAAAAGAAGTATGAAACTAACCAGTGATTCCATAGGGACCAATATGGACAAATAATTTATCTTATTAATAATCTATATACAAAAAATTACACTATAGACCTCATCTGGACCCCAGGACACAGGAGCATCAGGGGAAATGAAGCAGCCGATTTTTTAGCGCGTCGTGCTCGAAACAGGGAAGCAGAAAGAATTGATTTAGACATAGCCAATAGTAAAGCACTATTCAGCTCAACTGACTTAAAAAGGTGGAACGAAGAATGGAGAACGGAACCGGATAAGTGGTACAAACAACTGGCACCTGAGATCAAAATCAGACGACTTATGGATATGACAAAAAACGGATATAATGATTATTTTCAGGCTCAGAACGGGACATACTCTATTATATAAATTGAAACTGTTTAATACAGACACATGCGAATGTAACAATACCGCCAAAGAAAATGTGCATCACGCTTTAGTAGAATGCAGCAAATATAAAAAACAACGCAAGGAATTATGGGAAGATCTTACAAGGAGGAAAGTTCCACGTCTTCTACCAGCTCTGACACCCCCGATACTGTCACTCCCACACCTTTTATTATTAGAGACCCTTATCAACATACAGCATAGTGTACATGTCTGCTTAAAAAAATATCTGGAGAACTTGGGATTGACAGAAAAACTAATTGCAACAATTAAAGAGGCATCTGAATTAAGAGTAGAATAAGAGCAACCGTGAGCAACGTGCAGTGAATAATTTGATAATAATAAGAAGAAATAATAGTACAAACGGATGTCAAACAAGAAACAACTAATATAATTAGTAAATCAGTGATGTTAAAGGTCTCTAGTGGAAATTAGTGGAATCTACTGTAGTAGCATACCATAAGCTAAGTAGTTTATCTACGAGAGCTTAACAACAACAACAACAATAGAAAAGGGAAGGAAAAATTCCACAACCTGGACTCAAATCAGGGACCATGCTTATTGCTGGCACCACTCTAACCAAGTGAGCCATCACGGGCATGAGCTACAAAGCAGTTACAATATGCCCACATGGACTTCCATGAAGCCACAAATCAGCTCAATTGGCAGAGCAGGATCCCGACTCTCAAATCAGGAATCCTCCTTATCCTTAAACCATCAAATTACAGTATTTTTTTGAACATAGGCCACGGCTCTAAGCAAAAAAAAAACAAACAAAAAAAACAAAAACGAAAATTTTAGGTGTGGCCGAAAAAAAATATTTTTTTTTTAATACAGAATCATCATTGGTCTTCCTAGGCAGTTATTTTCCAAGCCGGTGGGTAAGAGACCAAGGGGTCGGCCTAGAACCAGGTGGCTAGACTACATGGAGAATCTGGGTTCGAGTCGCTTGGGTATTACCAGGGAGGACATACGCCTCCATAGGGCTGCTGCCCCTGCGACCCTAACGGATAAGCGGTTTTGAAAAGTAAGTAAGTAAGTAGTCATCATTGGTAATTGTGAATATAACAAAAAGATTGAACTACTTCATTGTAGCGCCCCACAGTAATTTAGATAATTTTATTATTTATATAATCATCTTCATTGTTTATATATATTTGATGAAACTTTTATGGAGTTATTAAATAAAAGTGTAAATAATTATAGTAATCTCATTTTAATGAACAAGTGCAACTCCTTATTTCTACATCGGCAGCAGCCATGGTTCTATCAACGCACTGCTGACCAATAGCGATAGAGCATTCTCTGACATCACAACAACACAACATTTTGGAACCTTGGAGCAAAACCATCTAAACTAGAAAGTTAAGGTGGTGTTGCTTGAAGATGTAGAGCTAGCTTAATCTGGAATTGCCAACAATAGCTTTTAACATGCGAATTTTATAATTTATATACGACTGGTTAATTATTATATTAAAGGGTTAGAATATTAATTTCACTGTTAGAAAATGATTGAACACAAATGGGTTAATTTACAGCCATGAACTCAAATGCACCGTGTTTATCAGATAATTTTTGCCGATAAAAACATCCATTTGCGATCTACTTTTTCAAAAAACATAAATGTAATGGAATTTTCCTATAAAAAAGATAGGAATCAAATATAAAAGAAAATAGATACAGGGATGTATTGACAATCGACCAAAAATTATTAATAACGGTACAGCAACTGTGAAATCGGGAGAAGTAATACAGTGCTCCCTCTATATAATGACACTCTACATAACACCAAATTTATAATGGCAAGTCCATATAACGAAGTTTTTATTTTCCAGGAAAAAACTTCGTTATATGGACTTGCCATTA
>JAHWFO010086905.1:194873-212556 GCA_023313115.1 Rhysida immarginata
ATTATTGAAAGAATAAAGGCCTGGAAATGGTAGCGGTTTATTAATTGTTCAATTAATGTGACTGCGGAACAATTAATAAACCGCTACCATATCGCTATTTCCGAACCTTTATTCTTTCAATAAGTTACACAGCAATATAGACCATCATGCAACCTTCAGTCATATATTTTCATTCATAAATTATGAAATTCACGTGTTAAAGCTATTGTCAGCGATTCACCGGATGTGAAGTGCCCAGATGAAGCTTGCTCTACTCTAAGAAGTTGTGTTGTTGTGATATCACAGAATGCTCTATTGCTATTGGGCAGCAGTTTATTGATGGAACTTTGGCTGTCACTGAAGAAATAAAGAATTACATTTGTTCATTAAAATGAGATTACTATATTTATTTACACATTTCATTAATACATTTATAAGTGGTTTCATTAAATATATAAAATAACAAAGATGATTATATAAATAATAAAATTACTGTCTAAATTACTACAGTCGACTCGCGTTATAACGAAATCGGTTATAACGAAATTACTGAAATAACGAAGTTTTTCATAGTCCCCGTCAGTTTTGTTAAGAAAAAACAACTGCTTATAACGAAATCTCTTTTAACGAAAAATCGGGTAAAACAAAGTAATTTTCCAATGACACGTAATTGAATGTATAGTAATTTCAGACCTGATATAACGAACTAAAAACGACGTCGTAAATTGGGCAAAATAACGATTTATCGTAAAGGCAATTCACAATACATGCCGTTAGGCTTATTTCACGTAAAGACGAAAAAACAGCAAAAATTGTACGCTGATTTTGAGAGTGCGAAAATGACGTCTTTGTTTGCTTGAAAACAGCCAATAAGAATCCATACAAAAGCGGAAATGGTGGAAAGATCGAAAGCGGAAGCAAGTAGAATTTACTTCTTCAGTAGGCCTATTCTTCAGATTACGATCATTGATCGATGACTACGAAAAATAGAAGCAAAAATCCTTCTAGAAAATATCATGTACTGAAAAAAGGAAAAAACTAGTGCTGCGCGATTTGCGGAAAACATCGATGTTTCCAAAACATCGATTTTGGAATATGTTAAAAAAAACTTTGCCGCTTAAAAGAACTTACAAATTCGCCGCTATGAGCGCTGAAACTAGACAAACGGTGCTGCCATCTGAGAGGCGTACGAGGCGTATAACAACAACAACTAACAACATCGATAGTATAAAATCATCGATGTGTCGATGTTTAACATCGACATCGCGCAGCACTAGAAAAAACATTCTTATGAAAATATCAAATGCTGATAAAGAAGCACATGTTGGAAAAAAATTTATTCGGAACTCAATGGCTTTAACCTGGAAGGGGAGAAGGAGAAGAGAGAACGCAAGCAATTGAACAAGTTCGCGAATTTGTTGATTTATATCAAACAGTTTAAAAATCTTTCAATGATCTTTAAACTGTTTGTTTATATATCGACTGAGCATCTCAATCCATTAGAAAAGAGAGATTTTCGACTATAAAAACGCATTCGAATGAAAATCTGGTTTTTGGTAGTGTTTGATCAAAAAAATTTCACCAAACGATCGAAGTCGAATGGAAATCACATTTTTTGTTTGATTATGTTCGATTAAGGATATTTCATCGCCGTTTAGTCGCAATATTTCAAATTTCAACTAAAACCTATGAATTCTAAAGTGGAAAATGCATTTTTACATTAAAAAATTGGGTTTCACATATAACGAAATATCGGTTATAACAAACTTTTTATGGTTTCCGGTGAACTTCGTTATAACGAGAGTCGACTGTATTTAAGATACGATGGGACATTAAATTGAAGTAATTCGATCTTTTTTAGACCCTAGAAGTCTGTGGCCTAAAGTGAACTGAAGCCTTTAAACGGTTATTTTTCCGCTCAACCATCAAATTTGCAAGTGTGGCCTAAAGTGAATGCAGCCAATATTCAAAAAAATACGGTAGTTCATGTCCGTGATAGCTCAACTGGTTAGAGTGGTGCCAGCGATAGGTCCCTGGTTCGAATCCAGGTCGCAGAAGTTTTCCTTCACTTTTCAATTTGTAACTGTGATGTGCTTGAAGATTTTGTTTAGTATTATTATTAAAAACTGTCTGAATTTTTTTAAGTCCTTTAACCCTTTTGTATGTTTTAAAGACAATTGTCTTACCCAAAATCTTATATGGGTCGTAGATTTGATATGGCAGCTCCAGTCAAAATCTCTCTTTCTCACAAAAGAAAATTTTTAGCTTCTAAAATACTTGTATTTTAAATATAACACATTAGATTTCACTAGTAATGATAATTCAGCTTTCAATCTTTCTAATCTTATTTATAATTCTTTACTGAACACTTTGAAACTAGTTTTATTTGGACGTATCTGGGCCCCGGATGTCCTGCACTTGATTGGAATTCGGATCCCCAGAAATAGTAGAAATAGTAATATTTACTTTCAGACTCGGAAGTGGCGAACTAAAATCAGCAATATTGATCCAGCTTCCAAACTGGTTGATATTCATAATGAACTCTCTTCAGCCACTTCAGTTGATGTCTTTTGTTAGTTTTATTTCCTTCCGTATTTCATTTTGTATATTTATTTATTTATTTATTTATTTATTTATTTATTTATTTATTTATTTTTAACTTTAAATGTATTTTTCTTCACCCCATTTTAAGCTTGGCCTGTTGGGGGCAACAATGGGCTTTACCCCCTGTTGTTGTCACATTTATTATATTATTATTATTATTATCGTTTTTTACTTGTTTGTCCTTGTCCATTCTTTTATTTTCTGTTATATGTATTTTTATTAACCCCGTTTTGGGCTTGTACCTATTGGAGGACAGCATGGGGTTTGACCTTCCAGTCTGTCTGGAGGTCTTTATTTCCTTGTTTGTTGTTGTTGTTACATTATTATTATTATTATTATTATTATTATTATTATTATTATTATTATTATTATCTTCTCTTAGATATGTAAATTCATTTTTATCCACTTTTATCCAAAATATTGTGAGGTCCTGTGATTCAAGCATGTACTTATCATGTATTTAAGGAGTTGGATGAGCCTAGAATGATCATAGAATTTGGTCAGCATGAGGAAAAGGAAGAACTTAACTCACATCGAAAAAGCACTCATTGTTGGTGCCTAGTATAGCTGGAGCTATCATCAAAAAGAAGGAACAGATTTCATGAAGCTATATTTTATTAAGAAAAAGTACTACACAATACAACGCAAGTCACACACATTCTACTGATACTCCAGTTTTATTTCCACATTTATGACATCTGTAGCACAGTTTCACCACATCAAGGCAAAATGAAAATTCTTCCCAAACATGCTGTAATTCACAGACCAAAGGGAGTCTATAATATAATATTAAACAGATGTTTCTAATTCATTGGCCTGTGTGTGAATGCTTATAAATATGTTTAAGGATCACTTTTTCATTTTCTTTTTTATTTTCCGTTTATTAAAACTATTTATTTTCTGAACATTTAATTGAAAGCTCAACCAAAAACTCAGCCAGTAATTTGTGACCCAGCAAACTCCAAAGTTAAATAGGAATGCCTAAGAGCACAATTGTTTAACGTGACATGAGTCAAAAATTTATTTAATTATTGTACTACTTGGCTATACGATTGAAAAGCCAAAGAAGCAATCATCTGTGAACCGCTGGAAAAAAATATTTTTAATAATAAGATAAGTTGGATATATTGATTCAAAATAGCCAAAGAAAAGGATAAAAGTGGTCACAATTCAGTAAATCCATTAAAAATCCATCATATTAAAATAGCAATTAGTAATGAGAAATAAAAACCAAAAGAAAATGTTTATCTCAAAAAATGAGTATTCAAGCAAAACTACCAAAAACTTATTTTATGAATAAGTATCATTGCCGTAACCCCAACCAAAAACTTTCTCACCTTCACAAGGAGGCATTTCATTCATGAGTTGTTCTATAACATGACCAAGCATTGTTGTTGAAAATGTATCATCCCGTCGGATACCTAGAGCCTGAAAGCAATAAAAGAGAATCAACAAGGAAACTTAAAAAGTCACAATAATCAAGATTTTCCATAAAATGGCCTATATACCAAAAGTGCCAAAAGTCATGGGATACCTATTCAATATCATGTAGGACCTCCTTATGCACGGCAAATTGCAGTAACTCAGCCTGGCATTGGCTCTACCAATTGACAGAAGTCCTCTGAAGAGATGTTCAGCCATACTGTCTTGATAGCCACCCATAATCGCATGAGCCTTGCAGGTGCAAGCTCTTGTGCACGATTGGATCATCCCAAATATGGTCGATGGGATGCATGTTTGGAAATCTGGGTGGCCAATTCATTCGTTGGAATTGTTCAGAATGCTCCTCAAACCAATCGCAAGGAACATGGGCACGTGACATGGTGCCTTGTCCTCCTGGAACATCACATCGTTGTTAGGGTATATGAATGCCATGAAGAGCGGCAAATGGTGATCAAGCAACTGGACATAATGATTCCCAGTCAATGGTAGATCCAATTCAATCAGAGGACCCAAACCCTGCCATCTACACATAGCCCAAACTAAGATGGATTCACCACCAGTTTGCACAATACCTTCCTGGGTCCATGGCCTTATGGTGTATGTGCCACATTAACCCTAATATCGGCTTGCATAAACTTGAGTGGTGACTCATTGGACCAATGAGTATGTTCATCAGCCCAGGCAAAGGGCACCTCCAATGACTTGCTGCGAGTAAAGGCACTCTTTTCAATATTCTGCTGCCATATCCCATCAGTGCCAAGTTTCACTGCACTGACCTCATAAATGTTTTTAGCATATCCCTCATTGAATGTGGCTATTAATTGGTGTAGTGACATGTGTCTGTTATGAAGGACCATTCTGTTCAGGTCTGCTGGTCATGAGCATAAGGCAATCGTGGTTGGCCATTGCACTGTACACCCTTGACACTGTGGATCGAGGAATGTTGAATGCCCACACCACTTCACAAGTGGAATGTCCCATGCACTAGTTCCAACTATCATTCTACGTTCAAACTCTGATAATTCTCATCGTGTACCCATAATCACATTACAAGACACTTCAGGCCACTGATGATAGCCGAATTGACAGTACAGATACCACTCTGCCTATTTGCGATGTAAGCAACACCTCCAAATACGCATATAATGCTTCCATGACTTTTGGCACTTTAGTGTATATTAAATTTGTTATACCAACAAATAGTAATTTTCATGGCAAATCCAAATTTATTAACTAAATTGGTGGTGGTAAATTTAACTAAACACACACAATTAAGAAACATTTTCACTTAAATTTCTTTAAAAACCAACTTAGAATGTGACTTGACTGTCCACAAAAACGTTATTATTATTATTACATAATTATCACATTATAGTTTGTTTTCACATTCCTTTTCATTGCTACTATTTTCATCGTCTGTATTCACACACAATTAAGGAACTAACATTGTTCCATTTAATTTATATTTTCCCACCACATCTGAATGTGAGAGATTGTATACCATCTGGAAAGAGAATCCAACGTTCGGCAACTTCAGTCATCTTACCACTATTCAACCAATTCTTGGATCTACAGAACATGGTGAGTTTGACCATTTGAGTGGTCAAATTAATTTCATCAGACTTAAAAGTAGATTCCATCTGGACAATTTATTATATGGAAAAATGCAACATCATCACTTCAGACCATTTTAGAGGATTGCAATACCTTCCTTGTGAATCACTAGCCTCAGAACATTCCACTAAGTCACTAAATTTTCTTACTTTGTGGAAGTAATCCACTGCCAAAGCATTGTTTCCCATGAGTGCATGAACATATCCTATAGCTGAAAATGTAGAGGGATTTTGTGGAGAAAGCAACAACGCTTGCTGGTGATATGATAATGCTTCTGGATATTTCCTGTTCATAAACAAGGGGATTTCATTTAATTCCTTCTAAAGCCTAATTGTTAAAGTTTCTTTGTCAGATATAAAATTGTTAAAGAACCAACTTCAGTTTCCTGCAAGTATGGCCCAAATTATTGAGCAAAGGTTCCCATTTATCCGTAAGCACTGTATGATGAACTGCTTGAACTTTCTGAAGAGCTTCTTTGTAATACTTCTCAGATGCTACCCAACTGGAAAATAATGCTCATCTTAAATACATCATCAAATTTTTAAAGAATAAAAAAATAAATAAAAATTCATCACTGATACCTACTCTTTGTTTTGAAATGCAATAACTCCCATTTCATGCAAGACAAAAGGATCTTCAGGAGCAACTGTCAAAGCCTGTGTGAAAAATCTTTCAGCTAACTTGGAGTTATTGGTCAATCCATACTCTAAACCAATGTACAGTAAAGGTAGATGACACCTTCAATAATAAAAATATCTTTTGCAATCGTTATATTTATCCAAACAGCTAACACTGCTCTTAAAGTGAATATTTTTAGAAGGACACTAGCATTTAGCAGCTTAAAGTTAGTCATTTAGATCATGAGCTAGTACAATACTGGGTGAGTTTTTTTAAAAGTGGCCCGGCACAAAATACTGTGCAGCAAGTATTCAAATGACTTGTCATTCATGTGATATTGCACAGTTGAGAGAGTGACATTGGTATGTATGGTAGTCGTTTGTGCGAAAATGGTGTTATGTCTGCAACAGCGCATTTTTGTGGTAGAGCACTATGGATCGTGTAAAGTGTGCAGATGAGTTTAAAATTAAGTTTCAAGTTGGTGCTGTGCCTACAAAACCTCCTGCTAAGAGTGCAATGCAAAACTTAATTGCGAAATGGCATGCAACAAGATCAGTACTGAATGCAAAGAAAGTATGCAAAAGGACTGTCCGTACGACAGCAACCACTGCTACTGCTGAAGAACACATGCTACACAGTCCCAAAAATGTCATCACGGTGGCTGTCTCAGCAACTGGGTTTGTCTCAGTCAAGTGCAATGAAGATCATGAAACAGGATTTACACTTACATCCCTTCAAAATGACCACTGTGCATCAGTTGCATGATGTGGACAAGCTGGCCAGGGTTCAGTTTTGTGAATGCTGAAGGTTCTGGAGGAGGTTGTGTGTTCATCTCAAATGAAGCGTGGTTCCATCTGTCCGGTTACGTCAACTGGTCTTCCGTCAATCTGCATGTGTTCATAGAGTCTCTACTGCATCCACAAAAAATTGGAGTGTGGTGTGCTGTCTCCGCCTGCCGCATCATCACTGTGTTCTTCAATGAAACTGTGAATAGTGACTGTTATGTGCACAACATCTTCAACATGTTTGCCACTTAACTTACTGATGATGAGTGTGTCAATGCTTACTTTCAGCAAGATGGTGCAACACCTCATTCTGCACACACAACACTTGCCTATATCCAGGAAGTGTTCCCACCCGAACATGTGAACAGTCGAGGAACAGAACAGCCCTGGCCATCACGGTCGCAAGACCTATCGATCCGCGATTTCTTCCTCTAGGGTGCACTGAAAGGTGTGGTCTACCAGAACAATCCGCGCACACTCACAGTCCTTCAACAAGACGTCCAGGCAGCCATTCAGGCCATTCCAGCGAAAACCCTTGCTCGTGCCTTCAGGAACATGTGGACACTCCTTCACACGTGGCTCGAGGTCAACACAGGACACTTCCAGCACCTACTCTAGGTTATTTGCACTGATCTTTGATCATTGTTATCTCTTTTCATGCTCATTTTTACACGTTGTTCACCGGGCCACTTTTAAAAAACTCGCCCTGTATTATCCGAACCAGCTTTATAAAATTTCAGTCAATACTAACCGTACCCTTTCATCAGCTGTGAAGCTTTAAAATACGCAGCCATTGCCTGGTCATGCTCATTCTCAACAGCAAACGAGTGGCCATATGCCAACCACGCTGGACCGAACACACGGTCTAGAGTTGTTGCTTTACTATTAATCAAAATTAGCCATTATTTAAACATGGAGAAATACTGTATAAGCAAATATTATGTTAAAAAAATGATTTGAAATGAAATAAAAAATAAGAATTAACCTTAAGTATCGTCTTGCAGGGTCATTTTTGTCAATAAGAAGATAGTAACAGCCAACAGCAAACCAGGCCACCTTTAAAACAATACACAAAACAAACCTAAAATGCTTTCATTTATATTCTTTTTTTTTTTTTTTAACCAATAATTTTTTTCTGAAATTATTTACCGCATTCTGGGGATAAAGATCAACCAATTTATGAGCAAGATAAAATAAGGCTGTAACAGAAAGAAAACGTCGCGTGCATTAAAAGAAAGTCCCAGGAGAAGTTGTGAAGCCATTTTAAAGTCCTTAAATTACCGTTAGATTTATTTAGTTCCACCAAGCAAGCAATGTGAATTGGAAGACATTCACTATGGAAGGGATCTTTAGTCAATACACTAAAAGGAGAATCCATATGAAATTTGCACGACTCCTTTAATTCTTCATTTGAAACAATAAGAATAAAGAGAAATGCATAATCACTAAAGCTCATCCATCTTACTCTGAAGTAATTTTGAAACAATCTTGATAGTTACAGTTGTAGTATGATCTTTCAGCCAGGTTAACGTTGACATCCATGTTTCCAGCAAGATGATCAACTGTGACTGGGACAAGACCATTAGAAGGCTTGTCATACTAAATTAAAATGAAACATTGCAAGAATAAAGTATGGGAATAAGGAAAATGGTTGAAATTAAATGAACTGAATTCCAATAGGAGAAAAGTGGAAAATTCTGTTAAAATTACTGAAGCTTTTTTTCTTTGAAATCTTTTGCCAAATGGCAAGGTCATAGCAAGATATTACTGGTGGGTTGGCTGGTTTGGTTTGGTTTGTTTGGTATTAATGTCTTTTCAACTGCTATGGTCATTTCAGGACGGCGTTATAGGGGCTGCAAATTTTGCCTCGCAAGGGTTCTTTAACGTGCAGCCGGCAAACAACTACATGGGACCAACGGCTTTACTTCCCTTCCGAAGGAAGTGTGTGATCTCAGGATTTCCCCCTGAAAAATCCTCGTCGTCCTCGGCCGGGATCGAACCATTACTGGCGGGAGAGAGATTTTCATAGATAAAGAACAGAAACCCTGCTGCTTCCTCTACCTAAAAATTAAACCAATATTTAAATCAACCAATCTAAGCAATCTGGAAAGGTTTTCAAATCAACCTTCAACTGATCAACCTAGATATATCAAAGGTTGATTACGATCTTTGGTAAATAATTTATTGTGACTGCTGCAAGTAACGTGCACATGCGTATGACAGAAAGCACGTGAAATGATGCTATCGCAACTGCACTGATGCGTTTCATTCGAAATGTCAAGAAAAAATGCCTCCGAAAACCAGACCTTACTAGGAAGGGTACATTACTGTCCTGAATCGACATTAATTACAGCTATTCTGCTATAATTAGCACATGTAAAACACACAATTTCTCTGCTTCGTGGAAAGGCATATCGGCAATACTGAATGGAAAACAAAAATCCTGGGAAGGGTCGATTCCAACTGGCAAGAAACAGTAAATTCCTCGCGTTTCCACAAGCTGAACACTAGAGGTCAAGCAGCTTGTCCAGTGTGAAAATCCAGCAACCCAAAGAGGGATCACAAACATTGTAGGAACTTCACAGGTTACCGTAAATAAAATAATAAAAGATTCGCAACAGAAAAAGCGTCACTAGAGTCGGTTCATAAGCTGCTGCCATGATACGTGGTGGAAAGGAAGGAGAGCCATTAGCAGCAGAACAATGAAGGTATGTTGTCGCTTTGGATGAAGCCTACGTCTACTTCAATGATTGCAACAAACCCCGTGCAGTTTTTTTACCATCTACGTGGAGAGAAGTCATATCAAAAGTGGACTAATGAATGTATGAAAAGCGTTTTACAAGGATTTATGATTCTCTTATAATGGCAAGCTCACAATCACAGCATGAACAGAAAGGATAAGTTTAACTCCCTTTACTATCAGCAGTACGTTCTCAGTTTTATCCCTGCATTGTACGGAGAGGAAAAAAGCAAAGTTTGGCTGCATGAAGACAAAGCCTACAGTCATATGTCTAACTCGACCATTGAATTTATGTTGGATTTGGAAGATGAAACTGGAATTCACATTATACCCTTTCATGATATCCATGTCCAGTCACCATATGCATCCCCAGATGGATTTCTGTGGATTTGGATTATTGAAACGAGCTGTCCAACAAACCATTGAGAGTCTCTGGAAAACCTGCAAACAGGAATGGGACAATACCAGCCTTGCCGTTCTCCCTCTACAGAAGAAGATACAGTGTACGGCATTAGTTCACAACCAGGATCACCAAATATAGGGTGTCTACAGAGTTTCTGAAAGTCGATTTAGTGACTTTTTAGTACTTTTTGGAGATTTCTTAAAAATATTTCCTGACCCAATTTAATTATTTTTAATGTCAAAAAAAAATAAATAAAAATATAATAAAATAAAAAAAAAATTTTTAAGCATTTTTCCCAGACTGGAGGGACCATATTTTTCTACGACCAAATTTTAATTCCGCAACTCGGAATTTTCACTGCCCATTTTCCAATTTCGCTACTTTTTCGGGATATTCATGACTTTTGTGACCTGTAGAAATAGAACATGATCATTGGTGGAAAAAGGGGTTTTCTTCAAAGTTTATCTTCCAAATCGTTACCTTAGATCCTAATCAAGGTATCTACATAATCTTCCTAATAAAATTTCAGAACTCCCCCCCCCCCCACCTTTACGCAGAAACCCAACATTTGATAGCCAATGGGCTAACATCTTAAATTCCAAAAGCAACAATAGTATGCCAAATGTACGTAATTTTACCAAATTTCTCCAATTTTCATTAATCCTTCCAAAAGCCTACTTTTTTCAATTTGTTTTCATACAAAAATTTTACTATCTGGGCCTCATCTTCAGAGCACTGTTTATTAAACGGAAGAGATTCCAGCAAATCTTTCTCTAGTTTATATAAATAAATTAATTAAATTAATGCAATTCAAATATAGTTTACAATTAAAGAATCGCCAATATTACCTTCTTGTGCAGAAAGCATCTGATGGTGGATTAAAGCATCAAATGCCTCATAACAATAAATGTCTAAATGCAAAGCTTCCTGAAAATTTTCTGCAGCAAGACCCCTGTTATCCATTGCTTCATAGATTTTGCCTCTGAGAAGACATAGGGAGCTTTCTAACTGTCATGAAAAAACAAAATAAAACCCACAAATATTGTAATGTATTCTATGTAACATATTTTATAGTTATTCAACACTTGTATACATATTTGTAAATAAATCATTAAAAACCTACATTTCTAACAGGGAGGTTCCCTGGTACATCATATTTATAATTATTTAAAGAATCGTCATGGCTTTTTGATAAGTTTTTTCGAAAATGATTCTGATCTAAAATGTCTATTGCTTCTTGATATTCCTTGGATTCATACTAAAATAATAAATAAAAATACATATATGTACTTCAGTTTTAATAATATAATGGACCCTTCTACAGATCAGTAGATAAGAATTGGACTAATCTTTAGAAGAAATTAATTGTAGCTTCATAAACTGGTAGTCTGGGCAAAAATGCTCTATTATCAGCATGCATCTTCACCTTTTATCTAACGAATATATTTACATCTTATGTGAAATGGCTTACTACTCAAACAATCACTATAGCTACAAAGAATGAAGTAGATTCCTTAACCAGAACAACGTAAACCAAAATTAGGCTGATAGGAAAAATTTTTAAAACAAATCTCATGTCCAGCAGGCTAACCACGAGTGTTAAGAGACATTGGTGCAACATAAATTTCTTAATTCATGCTATTAATTGATCTCTGGCAATAAGAGGTAATAATTAGTCTACTATACTCAGTGGAGTATATAAATAGGGACAGGGCAGGAAACGGGGAGGTAAAATTCTCCATCAAGATCACAAATGATCCTACTGAGCCAAGAGGTTACATTCCAACTAGTATCCACGTTTCACCAAGGTACATTTTTCATGGGAAACTGGAGGTTCAGCCCTAAAATTAAAACTCAATTCTGTATTACAAATGAGACTGTATTAAAAAAATTTCCTTTCAAATTTTAAATATAAGAGCAGCAGTCAAAAAGTTTCCATAATGGCAGTATAGCATTCAAATTGTAGGACATACAGCAATGGTTACCTAATCTCCTTCAAAGTTATCACCCTTGCGAGAACATACATTTGCTTATCGAATCTGCCATTCTTGGAAGCATCAGTGGATAAGTTGTTTGAGAAACTTCAAATCCTGCGTGCTTTTGGTCTAATCTCCCACGCTGACCAGACGGGTTGAGAGATGCATTTTTGAGCTTCTGCCAGCTTTTGACGAATGCTACAGGGTGGTAGTCGTAGCATACGGGACCAACGGCTTAATGTGCCCTCCGAAGCACAGGGGGGAGGAATAAGAACTTGCTTCACTGAATGGTCACCCATCCAGTTACTAGCCGTGCTAAGCGATGCTTAACTTCCAGAGCTGGCTTGCTCTGTGAAAGCCCCCTAGCCCACAGCGCCCCCACACTTCATACATTTAGATTATTAATGAAAAATATGGAATATAAAATGAAAAAATCCTGATCAACAGGCGTTACTAGGAGCATTTCATTGGCTAAGGTCTGAACAGGTATCTAGCTAAAGAAGGTCAAACTTGAAAATTACTCACCATTTGTCAATTTGCGACTGATCTCCGGCCTAATATACCTCATTCAAATTAATAAATAGTTAAAAGCTGTGTGGCATGGGAAGGCCAAAGCAGATTTAAAAAGGGTTCAGGGATATAGTTTTATTAGTTTCAAAAAAAAAAAAAAAAAAAAAAAAAAAAGACAAAAAATGAAGGTAAAAATGGATCAATGTTCTCGGGCAAAAAAGGATGGAAGCCGAACAAGCATAAAATCAGAGAACCCATCAGAGAGAAGGAAAAGAAAAACAAAACAAAAAATTCAAACAAACTTTTTCTCTTTGAAACAGAGGTAATGAACTGGGAAGTAAAACCAGTCAAAGACTCCAAATCTTTAACAAAATATTAATAAACAATTAATTCAAGAAAAACATCAATATTTTGAAAAGCTTTATTAATGTATCTGTTTTGTCAACAGTACAAACACTTGCAACTTATTTGAAAAATAACAAAAAAAATATTGTTTCTGTGTTGAAGTATAAATCCACCCCTTATTTTTCAAAAATTGTGAACTGTACTTTGATACTTTTCTTCCAATTATTCGAATATGATTTACATACTATTCACATCAATTTAAAACCTTTTGCAGAAATTTTCACTTAAATTAACCATGCTGCGTGGGTCAGTACTCAAATTTCCAAAAAGGTCAAATTTCTTCTTGGCATGAAGGTGTGTTAAACAGAGAAATTGCACATTGAATTGGTAAAAGCATAATCATAGAAGGGAAGTAGTGAAACTTCCTTATGCTTTTACATTGACATAGAAGAAAATAACTTTTTATTACTGAAGATTTAATGCTTATCTGAAACCAATTGTTGTATACATTTCTTTATTAGAGTTAAAGGTAAACTAAAAAATTTAGTTTACAATTTTTGATGAGATATTTGTAGAAATAATTGCAACCGAACATTAAAGTGTGCAGTCACTCCAAATTGTCTCTGCGGGAGTTTTGTGAAACTGTGGCGCTGCTGCAGATTTGGCTCCAATCATAGGAATTGTTTTGCAGTTTGGGTCGTTTATTTAATTTCATTTAAAAGATATTGTAGAACAAATATTATTTATTTTTTCTTTGTTATGTAGTTAAATAAATTGTTAATGAAAGTATATTTAAAAAATAAATTGAATAAAAAAAAATCAAATAGATGCATAATCATAGTACTCTCATATCATGATTATGGTACACAAAATGTTTCTTTAAATTTATAATTAATTTATTAAAAAGAAATGAACACAGCATGGTAAGATTCTGTATTTAAAAAAAAAAAAAAAAAAAAAAGGAAAAAAAAACCTTGACTTTTTGGATAGAGTGAAAGTGATAATAGGGGCTTAGAAGGCATCTTATATACAGGGGCCTTTAGAGGGGGGAGGGGAAGAAAATGTAGGGAGGGAAAGCCAAAGACACTGAAAGAAGCTGGAGAAAGCCCCTTGACAAATTAGAGAATAGTTGGAGGGAGAGGGGAGTGGGGGGAAAGGTAATGAAAGAATGGTGCCTTTGCGAAGGTTAATGTCATTATAGGGAATTGAATTTCATGAGAAAAGGACTTGAAATGCTTTCTTTCTTTTTAGTTATGGAAGATGTTATGAAGAATATAAAGACTAACGTCCTGTAAGGAGTGGCCACTAAAATTTAAGTGCTTAGCATTTTATTCACCCTGTATTTTGTATTATATCCAGGCTAGTTTTTATTTTCTGGCTAGAGAATTGAGGAGAGATGTTTGTAATGCAGTGAAAAGTAAAACAAATAAAAAATTTGCAAAATTGCTCTCTTAATATTTGAACTCTTTCTCTGATTATACATGAACTGTTATTTATTTTTTAGGAGTATAATTCTGTTTTAAATTTATTAATAATAAAAGGCAATAAAATTTAATAAATGCACAATTGAAATTTTACTTTTGATATGCTGTCATTCATTTTAGATTTTATCATTTTGTAAATAAAAGTTAGCAGGAAAATAAGCTTGGAGCCAAAACAGCAGTGGCGCCATCATGCGGTGGAACATAGAGAACTACGAAGTTTCACTACTTCCCTTCTATGATTATGGTAAAAGTCATGGAGTTGTGAATAGTTTTCTCAAGTTGGGTGAAAAATATGCAACCAAAATACGACCTGGTCGCCCATCGAAACTGTCAAATCGTGAAAAGTGTACAATTATCCATAAAGTTAGCACATCCAGTGTCACTTGGAGAAATTGCAAAGAGACAACATTTCTGTATCAAAAGCAACTCTCTGAAACATTCAGGTTGCTCAACGTGAATCCCATCTAGCATACAGGAAGAAGGTAGCTCCCACTCTAAAGGCTCTGCAAAAAGAAACCGGAGTAACAAAAAAAAAAAAAAAAAAAAGTCTTGAATTTTCCACAGAACACGTTACTTGGAAGACGGAATGACAAAAGGTGGTCTTCAGTAACAACAAAAAAATTAATTTAGATGGGCCGGATGGTTGGCAGTATTATTAGAGTGATTTACGACATGAGAAAGCCATATTTTCCAAAAGGCAGCCAAGAGGCGGATCTGTGATTGTGTGGGGCGGATTTGGGTGGCAAGGTGAAACAAACCAGTTTGGGTGGCAGGGTAAAACAGTAATCAGTACATGGATAGAAGCAACAGACTACCAAGAACTGCTAGAAGAACCAAAAGACTACCAACTGGAGGACCTTTTTGGGAATTCCAACAGGACAATGCACCAGTCAACATATGAATGGTTTCTTTCAAACAGTGTTCAAGTTATGGACTGGCCTGCCTGCTCTCCAGATTTGAACTCAATTGAGAACCTCTGGGGTGAACTGGCAAAGTCTGTTTATGCAGAAGGAAAAAGTATGAAAGCACTAAAGAGCTCGAGCAGCTATCATCCATCACTGGCAAGCAATTCCACAGGAATCACTATAGTAGCTTATCAATCTCCATGCCAAACCGAATGATTAAAGTGCTAAGGAAGAATGGTGGAAGTATTGGTTATTAAGTTACAAGCATCTCCAAGTGTTTTTCATTCGTAAATTTTGGATTTATACTTCTGTAACAACAGAAACAGTAGTTTTTTTTATTTTTTAAAATTAAAGGAGCAAGTGTTTGTACTGTTGAGAAAGCTTTTCAAATGTTTTTTCTTGTATTCATTGTTTTTTATTAATAGTTAAGAAAATATACTTTTGCAACACCCCTTATTTGCACAGTATTTTGCAAAGTAAACAATCGCGACATTTTGTTTCTTTCAAAATAAACTGTTAAAATGAAAAAATTTGAGCGCACATAATCAAAGACTCTATTATTAAGCCGTAGTTAAGAAAGCGTGTATAAATGCACTTTCCTCCACCACTTAACAATATGCACGAATCCACTTCACGTGAAACTCAATGAACTCGTATGAAGCATCAGCATACAACAATTGAATGGATTTTGAAATTTCTAAACTTATTTTTCCAAAATAGATTACTAAAATTAACTAACTGCCATCTACTACTTTTCTTATCTGGAAATTCAATTCCAACCCCTAATGGCGTCAACCTTAGCAAAAGCACTATTCCTTCATTACCTTTCCCATATTACCAGCCCACTCCAGTTATTTCCTAGTTTGTTGCAGACCTGTCTATTCCTATTTTTTGGGCCGCCCCCCCCCCCATCTATCTCTCATATCAGTTTTTTTCCACATTCTTTGTTCAGCTTTATCACAATATTTTCTCTATATTTTTTCATAATTGTCCTCTTTCATGTTCAATATTCGTCAGGCCCTGTATTCTTTGCTTGAAGTTGGATCTGCTTGTGGGAGCGCCATTAGGTATACAGTTTCTCATTTCAAGCAACAGTCTAGTTGACCTGAGGCAATAACCACTTGGCAATGATATACAACGCAAACAAGTAGTACCAGTCAGGTAACTTCAAAACCTGAAACAATTTTGTACACTTGCGAAAAGCGAACGAGATGCTTTTGTTTTCATTTTTTTATATCGTGTTACTATAGTATATAGTGTTACTCTTTTGTATTATATGTATTATTTATTAAAATACAACTTAGTAAATATCTAAAATTTTTATAGTACAAATATTTAATAATTTACTGACAAACTTTTAATACTCAATTTTAATATTCTATCGGTAATTGTTTAATATTCTATTTTTAAAATTTAATTGGAAATTTTTATTATTTTATTCTTAAAATAGGCTAATTTTTTAATATCTTATTTTTAAAATTAAATAATCAATTTTGTTATACTTTTTTAAATAAACTCAATAACATTTTCCATTTGATTTTTAAAATTAACTCGACTATATACATTATTTTCAAACTAACTCAAGAGATTATTAATGCTTTATTTCTAAAATGTTCTTGGAAACTTTTATATTTTAATTTTAAAATATTATTATCAAAGGTTTGATATTTCATTAAATTTTTATGGGAAATTTTTGGTATTTTATTTTTGCTTGCGTCATGCAAATAAAAATATTAAAAGCAACATTAAAAAAAATTTCCATTTTAAAATTAAAAGAACATTAAAAAATTTTCATTAATATATTAAAAATAAAATACTAGAAATTTTACAATAAAAAATAATCTATAAAATATTTTTAGTAAAAATAATGAATACGACTCAAAAGAGTACAAGATTAAATAGTTAAATGAAATAAAAAAACAAAGAAAGAAATCGATTTCTGTTGATCGATTTCCTGGTAGATCAGGTTTTACCCCTACCCTTAATCACAGTTTTCCTTGTGCAGCATCTTTGGGCCTGAACAAAAGAATGTAGGCCAATGCCTCAGGGTAAATAGACGGTCGCTTGAAATGAGAAAGTAGTTGCATTTCTTCTGGTGCTCTTACATGCGGAATTTGACCGTTTCATTCCTAGTCTCTTTTATTATTTCTATCATTTTGATTATGTATGTGTTATCCTATCACATTTTTCCGCTGTCCCCTCCCATTAGTTCTCTTTTTTGTCCTATCCCACCACGTCTTCTAATTCATTTCCAGGCTTCCCATTTGTTCCCTCCAA
>JAHWFO010086905.1:212656-225497 GCA_023313115.1 Rhysida immarginata
TATATACAGGGTGTTCATAAAATGAGGGATAATAAGTACCTAGCATGATTCTTCACATCAAAGTAAATAGAAAGTTCCTCTTGCAAAATGTCGAAATCTCAAATTTTTTTTTTCTCAAAAATCGTTAGCACCAAGCTTTAACAGCACTTCATGGCATCATTATGGCGTCATAAAGTATTATTCCATTTCACTGAATCAACTGGTCCAGGAGAGAAAAAATCATGACGCATCAAGTTCTCAATGATACGCAATTAAGCGAAATGCATCAAACTTCACGTGGTGTTCAGACCTTTAAAAATTGGGTTTTCGACATTTTGTATGAGGAACTTTTTGTTTACTTTGATGTGAAGAATCATGCTAGGTACTTATCCCTCATTTTATGAACATCCAGTAAGAGGACTCCTTTCATTACTTCAGGGTAGTTCTCTAATATTCTCCTTGATTTAGAGAATTATCCTTCTTGCTTGGACAAAGGATAGCCTCTATCTGAAACGTCAGCTTTATTATTTTCTTATTTTTGATTTATTTTATTTTCTATTACTTATCTATTATTAATTGCAATCTAGTAAAAAAAAAAACTTTTATAGTAACTAATTATTTTATTAATTAGTTAATTCAGTAATCTTTGTAAATTTTCCAGGCTGAAGTCACGAGCGAAACGAGGGCAAGGCTGATGAATGACTTCACACAACCTAATTTTAATAAACATTTAATTTTTAAATAGAGGTTAGAGTCCAGATTTTTAAAATTAATTATTGTTATCTTTCTCATATATTGAAATTTGTTTTTTATATGAAGCTGTAGTTACATAACATTTCCCCCTATGTTTATTGTCAAATCTGAATTATGGATTTACAGTCCTAGATAAATAACCTCATCTAACATGGTTAATGAGATGTTATAAAATGATGGTGGAAATACTGACACTATGCTTTAAGATTATATATTCAAATCTAGATGAAAATGGAAGGAAAATTTTGTAAAAAATTTATTAGATTATTTTGTGAATAATCTTTAAGGCAGAACAGCAATATTGAAGTATTTGTCTGAGCAGTGAAATTTGGCAGTAGTAATGTAATGGTTTGGTCTTGATCCACTGGTTGTGATTGATGGAACCTTGTAGACCATTTGTCTATCAGCAGGATAATGTACTTTGCCAAAAAACCCATTAATACATAAGAGTAAAAGTACTGGATTGGCCAGTTTAATGCCTTGACCTCAATCCCATCTCTAGGATGGATCAGAATATCAAATGCGAGCATGAGTGGGACACCCACAAAAAACGTCATTGATTGGTTAAGGCTTTGAAGGAAGAATGGGTAAGCATACTAGCAGCCTGCCACAAACACAGGTGCAGAGTATGCCACCAACTATGTATGGTTTTCATTATGGCAAAGGGCAGCACCATTAGATAATAGACATACTTAAAAATAAAATGTGACCACCACAGAGTGTCTCTTTTCAAATGAATTTTTTAATTCAGCAAGTTGCCAACCAGGTCCTCCATTCATAACTACACTTCATTCCTCTGGACAATGCACTATGCCTATTGTGACATTTTTTCTTAAAGTAAATAAAGGACAAACAAAGCTGCCAGGCGAAAGCCTAAACCCAAGAACACTTGGAGAGAGGAAGGAACTTAATAAAATCTTTTCTCAATGACCTTAAGAATGAAAATGAAAAAAGAATATTGAAGATTGATGAAAAATTCATTTATTAAGTGAATACAGAAACTAATGAAATAAACACATAATCCTTTATATATTATTTCTCGTGTCAACACCCCTTTTTCTATGCAAATACAAAATGTAGAACGATGTCTGAGGTATCAAACAAAAGGTTTTTGGTCAAGCTTCTGATATAATACATTCACATTTCGTTAAAACATGTTGTGTCATTTCACCTTTATAACTTAATAAAGAATCCAGAAAATAATTTTCAAAGTCAAATAATGTAAATTTACATTCTAATATTGGATTCCCACACATCAAGTCTAGTCGAGTTCTAGTTATTAATTCATATTAAAAATAATGAAAAAGTTGCCCATTAGTGGATAGGGAGCTTCCCTGCAAAACATTTACTAGAAAGCCATCAATTTTTCTCCTGCTGAAATAAGCAATGTCTCCAAGATTGCTTTATAGGACTCGGAATAAAACATTTTATCAACACCATTAGCACTCATGCAGCCCCACACAATTAAACTTGTCGAATATTTCACTGATCGTTTCAAGCAAGATGTATGGGTACTTTCATGCTTTCTGCACCAACATGTGGCCTTTTATCACCAAACATTATGGAGAACTTGATTCATCCGAAAAAAATCACTTTAGTCCAATCATCATAAGTCCAAAGCCGTCGCTCTTTCGCCCATTCATATCTCTTCTTTTGTGCAGAAATTAGATGAGGCTTGATTTTTGGCACACGTGACCGAAATCCGAGTTCTCTCAATCTTCTCCATGTAGTGGTACCGGATACTTGAGTCCCACAACTTCCTCAGATCCCCGATACTTTTGAATCTGTTGTTCATTGCCGGATTCTTCAATGTCTGGTTGTCTCGCAGTGTTTTCTTCCTTTTTTCGGCCACAATTCTTCCGTTAGCTTTGCGTTGGCTTATAGTTTTTAAAATTTTTAACAATTTTTGAAATAGCACTTTGAATAAATCAAATCTAAAATACTATTTCGGACCTGGGTATTTCCAGCCAAATGCATTCCAACAATACGCTCTTTCTCTTTCTGTGAGATCACTTTTCTTCGCCATTGAATGAAGCAATGTGTACACGTACTGAAAACGAACAGTACAATACGTGCAACAACGTTTTAGAACTTTTCAAGAAGTATGGAAATGGAATATTCAGACTATTCCATTATTATGAAACGGCACTCGCAGTATTCCATTAATTTGAAACAACCACTTTGCATTCAAAAGGGGGTGGCAGGCAGGGGAGGAAAAAAAAAAAATAATAAAAAGGAGTTCTCTTATTCACATTTCTTGACGATAATGCTGAAATAAGGGACAATAAATTGATTTATGCCGCAAATTATAAAACTCAAAGTTTAGGTGAGATTTGAACCTGAAACTTGGAAAATCAACATCATTTAGAATCTTTCATTAAATTGAAATGAAGTTGTATGTTCATTTTAATTGGCTTATTTATTGAAACATAAAATGTAACTATCAAATTTAGGTAAATGAGGTAAGGGCAAACTAACAAAACCTTAGACCACTTCCATGCCGCCTATATTGGATTGAAGATGTTTATATCAAACGGAATAGGCGTTCATCAATGCTTTCCAAGTCAATTGATGTTTGTTTTCCAGTTGTTTGCTGGCGTTTATCGACTTCAAGCGATTCCAATCAAATTCTTTGACAATCAGTATGCGTACCAATGACTTGACCCTTGAAAAAGCCATATATGATATTCCAGCAGCAAAGTCTGACTTGCCGATATCAATACATGCTTTTTGTAGCGACATGCTTTGTGATTTTTGAATTGATATGGCATATGCAACATGAAGTGGAATTTGTTTTCGTGTGCATGCCGCATTGGATTTTTTGAAGTTAACAAGAACGGGGGAAATAGGAATTGACCCATCATAAAGTGTTGGTCCGGTGTATTTTTCAAACTTTACCAACACGCACAACAGCAAACAGTTTGGTATCGAGTTGTCAACACTCTGTTTACAGACAATGTCCATCACTTCACCAAACGTTCCGTTGCACAATCCTTTTAACGTCCATAGGTTTAGACGGAGACCTTGGAACCTTTCTACCTTTTGCCAACTGCAAATGCCGGCCAGGAGGCCGAGAGGGCTAGGGCGTAGGCATTCTAGTTCTCGAGTCCGCCTGGTCGTGGGTTCGAATCCCGCCGTGGGCATGGATGTTTGTGTTTGTCCCGGGCTGCATACAGATATAATTTGTGTAAAAGGCGCAAAATGACCATAGTAGTCGACGCCTAAATTTCTAGAAGCCCCCACCCCCCAACTGCAGATAAGAAGGGAGACCGCATGCTTCATCAGATGATACCTCCCAAGCATTGTTGTTATTGTGTTCAGCAGCAATGAAAGTTACGAAGGCATGATTCGCTGTGTTCCGAAATTTCCTTATTGCGAGACATCACTGTAATGGCGTTAGAAAAAATGGGCTTTCTCGTTAAAGATTGTAAATTACAAATCTAGATTTTAACAGAAGAAAGACACCTTCACACACTTCACCAATTGCGAGACGATTGAATAGTTCACGAAAAGGTGCCTGGTTTTCACCTACTTGACGCATAATTGTTGTTAAATGAAATATTTTTTCAGTTGTTGGTAGACCAATTTTCCTTGAACAGCAAAAGTAGAGGATAGATTTGGTTGCTTATGCATAGGTGCAACTGAATAAAGTCACCCAAAAGCAGCAATGCATATCCGCCATGAATTTCATGTTGTTTTTCTGGGTTTCCTTGACGAAGTCAGTTGTCTATTTTGCCCAGCAAATTCAGTCCAAGCATTGAGAATTCGTCAACAACAATTAGCTTTACTGACTGCATTGACAATTGAAATTTGCGTTCGGCTTCTCCTCATCATGGAGCTCAACCAGATCGTTTATTACTCTTCAACGACATCACATATGTCCGTTTTTTTTTAAATACAAACCACCTTCAGGCACCACACTAAGTGTGTGCGAGATTTGCCTACTGTTGGTTTAGTGGTTTTGACGTGATGACGTTACAATAGTGACTGATAAAGGAGCTACGCTCCAAAGAGAATTAAGACTCATTAATCTCAAAGATTATAGTGAAAAACCTTCGTACGGGCACAGTGGTTAATAATAATTCATGAAAAATAGGAAAGAAAGGTTAGGTAAGTTATTTTTCGTCAATAATTTGAACAGCTGAGGTATGGCAATGATAAGAGGGAGTGATTAAACCCCGTAACACTTCAAACGCTGCCAAGTTAGGTTGAAAAATAATATATGCCACTAGGTTTATAAAGTCGTAGAATGGTTCATGGAACATGACGAGTCCACATTGCTGCAGTAGCCGGCACAATCCCTAGATTTCAATCCTACAGATTTATTATGGGATGAGATGGAGAGGGTAAGTCACAACAAGCTTTCACCATCATTGAGTTAATGAGCATTAAGTGATGCATTTATCTTTGCATGGATTAGAGTTTTTTGAGAAGATTATGGAGACATTATAGAGTCGATGCTCCAATACAATCAAGCTGTGGGATCTACAGGATGATTCACTTGAAAGAGGCTCAAAATATTCTCACATTGTAATGAAATTACTGAAATAACAAATTTTTCCATAGACCCGGCCAGATTTGTTAAAAAATAACTGTTTATAACGAATTCTCTTATAATGCAAAATCGAGTAAAATAAAGTGATTTTTCCAATGAACTGTAATTGTATACAGGGTGATTTTGAAAAAGTGTGTATAACTGTAAGCAATGACAGAAGTGACCAGAATGAGCGTTTTCTTTTAATACAATGTGGGTCCGAATTTGAACACTTAACTGAGATATGAACAGAAATAAAAATGCCACCATCAAGATCAACAAGTTAATAACTCAGGTTCTGCAATGCCTAGAATGAATTTTGTACGAATAATAGGGTACATAAAGCTGTGTACACCGTTAAAATTTGATCGTATTCCAACGAGTAGTTTCCGAATTACGCACTCAACATCATAATACATGCTGTTAGTACTCGCATGTGAGCACTGTCACGATTTTGAATGCTTAACTCGGAAACTACTTGTTGGAATACAATCAAATTTTAGCGGTATACACAGTTTTATGCACCCTATTATTCCTCCAAAATTCATTATTCTAGGCACTGCAAAACCTGAGTTATTAACTTGATATTGGTGGCAGCATTTTTATTTCTGTTCATATCTCAGCGTTCAAATTTAGACCCACATTGTATTAAAAGAAAATGTTCATTCTGGTCACCTCTGTCATTGCTTACAGTTATAAACACTTTTTCAGAATCACCCTGTTTACAGAAATTTGATATATGATAAAACGAACTAAGGCCCGGATTCATGAAAAATTTGGCATGATATTTGGCAAAATGTTCAAATTGGGCAAGTTAACAATTTGTCATAAATGCAATTCACAAATTGTAAACCACATGCAGTTCTCTTGTCCGCATCGACAGTTAGGCTTGTTTATTACAAGCAACAATGAAAAAATTGTCGCTCTATATTGAGAGTACAGAAGTCATTTGTTTGCTTGAACACAACCAATATGAATCTATACTAGATCGAAGTAAGAAAAATGGAGAAAGAGCGAAAGCAAAAATTTACTTCCTTGGAAATACAGTCGTTAGTCGATAACTATGGGGAAAAAAAACTTTCTACAAAATATCAAGTGCTGATAAAGAAGCACATGTTGGAAAGAAATTTATTCGAAAGTCCATGCCTTTAGACTGGGACAGGCGATGTGAAAAACTGAAGAAGTTCGCCGATTAAGTGAGCTTCTCGGTCAGTTGAAAAATCACATCCATAGAAAATCTGCAATATCGAATATGTTCATTACTGATATTCCATCACTGCTGAATCGTGATAATTCAAATAGCAACTAAGACCAATGAATTCAGTTACAAAGGTGAAAAAGGTCTGTTATTACAATAAAATATTCAGTTTTGTATATAATGAAATATCAGTTATAACAAACTTTTATAGGGATTCTGATGAACTTCGTTATAATGCGAGTCAACTGTATCTCACTAGGATGAAGTGACCAGAACCAAAAAAATATGCTATATACCTTGGCATATGCAGGGATTTACCTACACTGGTTGGCACTGGTCACATCGTGACCATTGCAGCGGTACTCACTATTATATGGTGTAGATTGTAAGGTAATCAGTAAGATTTAAAATAGACTGCTGGAATTCCATAGATTGGAACAGTAGTTGACCACCACTCTTTTTGTAATACAAAAAACGTCATTGTTCTCTGAAAAATTAACCAGCACTCTGCAATTACTGCGTATGTGTAACCGATTGCGTTACATGCAATGCTGGACGTAATCTCCATTTTCTGCCAGACAAATTTCAAAGCAGTACTCCACATCCCTGAACGTATCGGAACGGATACTGGGTAGTATATCAGCAATTTCATGTTAGATGTTTTCTTTCAAATCTTCCACAGTGTTCCATATACTGAGGAGCACATTCGATGCTGTTTCGTTTAGATCGCTTCATCTAGCAAGAGTTATTACAGAATATTTGGGGCCTCTTTCGGGTGAACCAACCCGTATTACTAATGGAGTGTTCTAATTAACTGTTAGGTCAGTGCATTGACACAGCAGGAAAAATATAACGTAACAAAATTCTGAATAGTTCCTACTTTACAGAATCTGAATACTGAAAATCAGTCCAAGTCCTATCTACCCGATTCTCACAAAGGTCATAAACAGAGTATTAATGTTTATATAGGCAATATATTGTGAATTATTACATGGCATCTAGCTGCTAGATATCGACACGAAAGATATACCTAGAGAAGGGAGAAGACAAAAAAATGTATTCTTACTGTTACAAAAAGAGTAGGTGTGTAATAATGCTGTTATTATTAAACTATAAGCTCACATCATCCAAATGCCTACTTCTTATGCAATGAGCAGCTCTGTGATACTGTTTGGTCAAAAACAGACATTGAGCTAAACAGTAAATATCTTCTGCATCTGAAAATAAAAGAAAAAAAAATAAGAAAATTTCATAAACAGGTCATTATTTTTTAATAACATGTATGGGCGCCCCCCCCCGGGGTGGGGGTGGTGGGGGGGTGGGTTTTATACCCCCAAAACCAATAAGGTTCATGTTACCACATTCGCTGAATTTTAATATTGCTGATCACCTCGGTTTTCATAAGGAGCTATCATGTTTTGTCACTTGGCTAGAAAGACAAGCTCAAAACTTCAACATCTGCAAGCAAAGTGCCCACAAGGGCAATCCATATTAGAGCCGACATGTTTACTGCAAACTATAGTCGTGCTGCTGAGAGTTTGAAGAGGCATGGTGGAGGGAATTTTTAACCAACCAATCACAGTAAACTAAGCCACAACGTGAAAGGCTTGAAAGTTGCCATTGAGCAATTACAGCTGATAAGGATGTGCTTAAAATGTAAAAATATAAATAAATAAAAACGTTTTGTTGTTTATTAAAATTTTTAAGTACGATAATTAAAATAAATATAAAAATGTGTGCTATGTTGAGGACTTTTCACGAATTTTTCTAAATTTTATTATTTATCACTTCTACTTTGATTAAAAGCTTAAAATTTTTATTTATAAGAATAACATTAAAAAAAAATCGTTTTTTGGCTCTTTCTTTAAATATAATGGCTATGAAAATGGCAGTTTTAGTCTTGAAAAAGACTTTAAAAAAATATAAATTGTATTTTTTGCCAAGCTAGGGAGATGAGTCCAAAACTTTTACATCATCCCAGTCGTTGTCATCACTATTGCTGTCACCAGTAACTTGAATAATTGGTTCAATTCTTTTTTCTATCAAGTTATCTTTATTCCAGTATTCATCTTCCACTTTTAGTGTAGGTTCAACTGCTTTTCTCCAATTCTCAGCTCTGTATAAAATTTTCGGTTATCTATTTTTCCAAACCTTCAGTTTAAGCCTTTCCTTCAAGATGACAGATAATGAGGTTTCCCACCAGTAAATCCAAATTTTTCTTTCAGTTTCACTAGTATATTTTCAATGGTGGGATCTCAGAGATCATTATTCGTACAACTGATAGTTTGAAATTGTCTAAATTCGTCACTGTATCCTGTCTCAGTCTCTTACTGGGTGTCGTGAAGTAGGGGGAGCTCACCATCTGGTCAAAACCATTTGCTCCATCGACGATCGCTTTCAGTGTTAAAAGAAACTTTAGTTGCCTCAGAAGTTTCAACAATAAGACATTTTGACTCTTATCTGGTTCCATTGTCTTCACGTAAGAAAAAGCATGGCAGATTATCTCCCTAGCTTGGCTATTAAGCGATTTTCCTCGACCAAGTTTAGAAGTTGTAGAACCGCATGGCAACACCATTACGTTTGCTCTTCTCCAACTCATTTTGATCATATCCCAGAATTCCATTCGACTGAAAATGGCTCTATTGCTCGATATTCAGGTCAAACCACGCCCCTTTAAACTCTCAGCGGTGCAACTATAGACAAAATTGTACTCATTTATCATTAGTGCTCTGAAGGCACATCATAAAATACAGGGTGACCATCATATAATTCATGACAACTATGCTTTATTTTTCCTACAAACTATGCATACAGTGTTTATGAATTCCATTGCCAGATTAGGAGAGGCAGTAGGGAAGGTCAAAACTAACAACTATTCTGAATACCATTTTTCCCACAAAAACATTGTAAACGAGTTAAAAAGGTTAAAGATCCCGACTAACCCCTGTGAATACTGCACTGCACGGCACCCGCAGAGCTGCATGCAAAGCAGGAAATTAGCAATGAAAGCACTAATTGGTGAATCAGAACGTACGGGTGATCACATTCCTCTTCGAGGGTCACTAGGCAGAGTCCGTGAAGTACGTACAAGCAGAAGCACCAAACATGCAAAGATCCCAACATGAATAAGTTCAAATATGGAGAGATGGAGGACATGCATCTCTTGTAAAACCAGGCTCATGGAAATGCACGAGAAGCTGCGAGGCTCTACCGCAAGAGGTTCCCTCGTAGACAACAGCCTTGTCGTGCAACATTTGTGGCGACTGACCGGCGCTTACGGGAAACGGGACAATTTCTACCCAGCAGGCATGACGCTGGTTCTTCAAGGACTGTGCGAACACGACATGTCAAAGAGGATGTGCTGCAAAGATTTGCAGATAACCCATCCACAAGCACCCGTGCAGTTGCACATGATATGGGCATCATTCACACGACTGTATGGAGCATTCTACATGAACACCAACAACATCCTTATCACAAACGGAAAGTTTAGGCTTTGCGACGTGGAGACTATGTACCACGCGTGGAATTTCCTGAATGGTATCTTAGAGCGTTACCAACAATCCTGCATTCGGCACACTTGTGTTATTTTCGGATGAAGCACGATTCACCAAGCAGGGATGTTCAATTGCCACAACAGCCATAGTTGGGAAGAACATAACCCTCATGCCACACACATCTCCAGCAATCAGGAACGCTTTTATGTCAACATTTGGGCTGGAATTCTACATGACCAGATTAGTACACCAAATATCTAAGTCGTACGTGAATTTGCCATAGAGTGGGGTTGATCGGATGAGAACGTCAAAATTCGGCCAATTTCGGGATTTTTTTTTAATTCTGCCCCCTGGCACCCTTCACAAAGCAAAAATCGAATAAAAAAAAAATTGTTTTTTTGGAAATATCCCCAAGAAGCTTCCCTCCGAGTTTTGTTGCTTTATCTTTATTCCCCACGAAGTTGCATCAAAATATCGGAAATTGTGTGAAACACCCCCGAAAATTATTTTTTTCAGTTTTTGCACCCTTAATATTCGAATATCGAAAATCGGGGAAACTATTTTTTTTGGCACGGTAGCTAGAAACCTTCCTGCAAAATTTCGAAGATCTGCGTTCTTTGGGGGCGGAGCTACGCAATCGAATGTGCAACTCCTTTCTGCTCCCCTGGAAGCCAGGAGGTCCAAATTTCATAAAACCCCGTCTTAGCACGCCCCTGTGCTATCAGTCCTATGACCCCACTGAGTTTCGAGTCGGTGGCCCCAGTAGATTTTGCTGTGCAATGAAGAGTCAGTGAGTCAGTCAGTGGATGTCCTTTTTTATACAGGGTGAATACAAAAGTCTGAACCCCCCTTTTATTTTTTGAACCGAAGCAGATATGTCAATTTTGATGAATCCAATGAATAGGAAGTTGTGGGTGGCCTATCCCATGGTGGACTTTTCATCATCCCAAATATGCAAATTAGGACACATTAAAAATTTATCTCAAAAACCGTAAGGGATGGAGAAAAAAACCCAATTGCAAACTTGTTCAGCATAAAAAAATAAACAAAACAAAAAAAAACAAAAAATCATCCAAATCGGACCAACCAATCACCCACAATCACGTGGTGAACTGTTTTTTACAAACAGTCACACTGCACAAACAAGTTACTTCAAACAGTTTAAAAAAAAAAAAGTTAATCAACAAAATACTCGATGTGACGACCGTGGGCACCATAACACAATTGGGCACGGAACCTAACTGACGCCAAAAAATCGGCAAGCATGGCTGGTGTCACTCCTCGGCACGCTTCCTGGATTCGTTGAACCAGATCCTCCAGTGAGGCGGGCTGCATAGCATAAACCTTGTCCTTCAGGTATCCCCACAAGAAAAAGTCAAGTGGTGTAAAACAAGGGGAGCGGGGTGGCCAACAAACTGGTCCTCCTCGGCCAATCCACTGTTGTCCAAACATCTCACTTAGACGCTCGCGAACGACCAACCCGTAATGTGGATGAGCTCCATCATGCTGACCTGGTGCTGATACGAGGCCAATGGCAAATTGTCAATGAAATCTGTGACTACCACGAGAATTTCAGCCTGGTAGCGTTCTGCAGTCAGTGTTCCATTGTAAAAATACGGTCCAACCACAATGTCATTGTACAATCCACACCACACATTGATTCTCCAGTTCACTTGATGAGTTGCTTCTCGCAGACATCGTAGGTTTTCGTCTGCCCAATGATGATGGTTGTGTCTGTTGATAACTCCATCCCTGGTGAACTGGGCTTCATCTGTCCACAACACTTCATGAATGAAGTTTGGATTGTCATCCAGGCAGGTAAGTAATCAGTTGCAGAAGGCGGCCCTAGCAACATAATCCAATGGCAGTAACTCCTGGTGACAATGAATATGGTATGGGTGAAAATGATGTGCGTGTAAAATGTTGAGAACAGTTCTCTGATGGCACCCAACATCTGCAGCAATTGCTCTGCTGCTTGTGTGGGGATTTGCAGCAACTGCAGCCAGAACTAGTGTTGTTGTATCCTCGTCGCCTTGTGCCCTTGGTCGTCCTCGTTCTGCATTAACCTCTTCACGACCAGTGACGAACGTGCGTTCAATACCAAGACCCTCCGTTCAATACCATGACGAACACGCGTTCGTCATTTTCAGCTATTAATTCTATTAACCAAATGAAAACGTAGTTTTTCAGGAATGAAACAATAAAATCATTTGGAACAGTTTATTCTTTTATGGGTCCATTTTCCTGTCGATAGATTGAACTATTGCATTTATTTTTTGATTGCTTATTTCTACACAATTGTACATCGTATTTGCACCGGTTTTACATTGTTTTTCTCCTATTTTGTATATGGCACTTCCGCATTATGCCAATATGAACAGATTAAAATATCATTAGAATCTGTTCATTAACAAGCTATTATCAGCTCTCAAAGTGATTAAGTTTTTAGGCTACTCTGCATCGTTAATTTGTTCCCATATAGGTCAGTTTCCAGTGGCTGCTCAGTACTAGAAACTTTTATAGCCAATATTTTAACCAATAGCGATTTTCTTTAAGCCAGAATCTCATATTTTTAACCATATTTAAAATAATGAAGCATGACAAATTTGTGAAGCGAAAAGCAATAATTTTATTATTAATAATAACAACAACAAAGTATGCATACAATAAACAAAGTTAAATAAATTTTTCATAAATACAATTTTATATACAAAAAACCGGCTTTTTTAAAGGATGAATTATTCATTCATTTTATTGATAATTTAGGAAGAAGAATTCTTTTTAAGCACCATTTTTCAAATGCCATATCATAATTAAAAAAAGCATTTACTGTATATACTCGTGTATAAGCCGAACCCCCCCCCCCCCAAAAAAAATGAC
>JAHWFO010086905.1:252766-277383 GCA_023313115.1 Rhysida immarginata
AGAATGTCCAACGGTAACCTCGCTTCTACGTGGATACTTTGATAAGCGTGCAATGGATAGTGGAGCGTTTCTTCGAGTACTGCTTTCACAGAATGCGGCTATCCTCCTGGGTATCGATGACTCAGGGTTTTCGCTATCACAAAGAATAAAACACCAGTATTAGAAAGTTAAGTCCGAAGCAGTAATAGCAATGTCGCATTATGTAGGACAGATATATTCATGAGAGTTCACTTTAAACCAAGAACTTAAAGTTACTTTACATTATGTTAAGTATACGACTAGATACGAGCAATTAGAGTTCAGTACCCTCGGCTGGTGACAGAGCAGCCAAGCGCGGCTTGCAGTGAGAGATCTCTGCACGGCTCGCGCTTGCGACACTGCTGATGTCCAAGCTGGTTTCAGGCGAAACGATTGACGGGATCAGTGACAACTTCTCTTCCCCTGGTTCTTCTGCAGGTTGTGGCCAACTTGCATAGGGTGAATCCTCTACTTTTGACAAGGGCCTCTCTTTGCCTGCGTTGTCCTCCATATAGGTGCCTTCGGCGACTTCTATTCCTACTGGTTGAATCACCAACATCATCATCACAGTCAACCTTTTGTAATCCACTGCTGGATGAAGGTCTTCTCTAAACGCTTCCATTCTTCTCTGTTTGAAGCTTTGGATTTCCAGTTGACGCCAGCCACCTTCCTTATCTCGTCGAGCCCCTTGCATAGGGTCGTCCTCTTGGGAGTTTAAAGTCTCGAGGGTACCAATCCAGAATGGCTGTTGTCCCCTCATGTCTTGTCTTCTAGCGATGTGACCAGCCCATTGCCATTTAGAATGTTTGATCCGTTCGATGATGTCAATCACCTTCATTTGGCTTCGTATCCAGCTGTTGCATTTTCAATCTCTTCTTGTAATTCCCAGCATACATCTTTCCATACTGGTTGAATAAGGTGCTCCAAAACTCGGAAATCAGACGAGCTAATCACCCTCCTTGGTCCTGTTTGGTCCTGAGGAATCCCGGTCGTTTCTATGGGGCCATATTCGTGAAGAAACATCTTGGTCCAAACTTCTTCTGAACCCAATGCCAGGTGAACATCTCGAGTTGCTGCGGATGTCCTGCAGCCCAATAGCTGGCAGCCAGGCTTCTATTCGGGTTTATCTGGAACAATAAAACAAATGGGTCGAATTATGAAAAGTTCGAGCAATTTCACTTGCCTGAGATCTCTGGTGATGGCGTAGGGCCTTATCTCGATTATGCCGTTGTTTGTAGCAGTATGCGGCATTAAGAGAGCAGACTTCTTGTGGGGCAGCTGAGAGAGAAGCTAGCCGTGTGGAAGAGCTTCGATAATTCGATGAGGTTTCATGGACAGCTGGCGACCTGGAATTTTCCATCTGATTTGCTATGGACGACCTTCTTTCCTAGTTCCATAATTGTGCCTTCAGAAACTCCTTCTCTTGGTCGTACCTCACTGTCTTCCAAACTCTGCAGCATTTTACTTCTCTCTCTCGATCGGTTCGTTTGCCCTTCTTTTTATTGGACCAATTAATGAGGCAGTCTTGCATATTGCCTCTCTTTCCCAATGAGTGGCTCCGAGCTTTTCTCTCGAACTTTCGGCTCTGATTACTCACTTCTACGGGTGGCAAGTATGCTTTCTTTCTTTTGTTTGCGTACTTGCCTGTTATTTCTTCCTCCACTTCTCCATTGATACCGTGTAGACTCGTCGCTTTTCATCGATCTTTTTCTCGCCTCAATCTGATGATCTGACACCATCCCCGCTGCAAACCTGCAACGAATAATTTTTTTTTTCTTCGTTTGCAGCCTAATTTGATGGAAGGTCAGAGCTGCTGTCCCAATATTGCTGCTCTTACTTAATATTTCAGAGGAGTCTGCTTTTCTTTGCACGGAAGAGTGTCCAACTGGCTGCTGACATCTGTCAAGATTTTTCCTTCTTCTTGACGCCTCTCCTCTTTCCTGTTTATGCAATAACAAATCCTCGACTTTTCTTGACCGCATTTTCTTCCAATTTTGCTCCTCTTCTTTATATTTCTGGTGGGTCATGTCGGTAACATCATTATTAACTTCAATTTCGTTCCTCTTTTTCATTTTTGGAAGCTTTCTCTTAAAAATTAATGTACTAACATCCCACTCAGTCATATTTAAATTTGTTTTCGAGAGATCTATATAACTATCATCTTTTTCTTTAACTAGAGGCATTGATGAATTATGCGTTTTATAACTTTTTCGATAACTGCTCGCAAGAATTTCGATTTTCATAACATTCTTCAATTGTTTTGTGTAGCTGTCACGTTAAAATTCGTCAATGCACAGTGGAAGCTGCTGAGGTGCACGTGTACAGAGGAATAATGTGTGCTTAAAAAAAAAAGAATGGTTTATTACTATAATATAACAAAATTAAGTACAAGGTTTACCCAAGGGTACGCCAATCGCCTTGTCGCAATTACAAAGGTACAAATGCCTATTACTTTTTAACAACGACAGGCCGTAGCCCGTGTTTGGGTTAAGAGACGAAATCCTACTGACATGTAGGAAATCCGCCCGTATGAAAATAAATAAAGAAAGTTAAATAAAGCCAATTACTTAAATCAAGTTAACAATTATACATTCGTATAAATGTTTCAGCTCTATGGCCAGAAACTATTGAAAAACGACCGGAATGTCCGCAGTGATAACGTTAACATCGGGCTGCATTAGCTGGTTCCGTCTTTCTTCCGTAGGTAGCGAATTGCGATCCACTGCTGATGCTTGCTGCAGGGAAAACTTGATCTTCCTCTCTTCGCATTAATCTGTGCTATTGTACCTTACTTACTTACTTTTCAAACCCGCTTATCCAGCCCTATGGAGGATCTCCAGCGAACGCGATCTTCTGCCATCAGGCGCATGTCCTCCCTGGTAATATCCAAACGACTCGAACCCAGATTCTCCATGTAGTCTAGCCACCTGGTTCTAGGCCGACCCCTTAGTCTCTTACCCACCGGCTTGGAAAATAACAACTGCCTAGGAAGGACAGTTTGCGACATCCGTATCACGTGGCCATACCAGCGCAACTGATATCTCTCAATGCGGAGAGGTAGCGGCTCAACACCTAAAGATTCCCTTACTGTGCTGCTGTACACTCTATCTAGTAGGGTAACACCTGCCACACCTCTCAGAAATCTCATTTCGGCCGCTTGTACCCGCGATCGCACTCTTTCGGTCATTACCCAAGCCTCATGACCATAGGTGAAAATGGGGACAAAGATAGATTTGAAGACGGAGAGCTTGGCTTTGTTACCCAGCTCGCGTTTTGTTACCACGGATCGCCACAGTTCACGTCTAACACAGCTTGCTGCACCGATCCGAGCATCCAATTCTTTCTCCTGCCGTCCATCACTCGTGAATGCAATCCCGAGATACTTGAATTTCTCCACCTGTCTCAATGAGGCTCCCATAACATGGAGAGCGCACTGAGTAGACTGTCTTGAAAGGACCAGAACCTCGTTAGCCACACTGATCTTCATCCAAGCTTCTTCACATTTGGCTGCAAAACGGTCTAGCGCATGCTGAAGGTTCGTGCGAGAAGACCCAAGGAGGACAAGGTCGTCAGCAAAGAGCAAACTCTCCACCAGGCAGTCGCCCACAAAAACACGCTCATCGCCTCGGCTGCCCCTGTCTATCGTCTATCCAGCCCATAAAGATAATGAACAAGAGGGGCGACAGTACGCACCCTTGGCGAAGTCCAACACCCACGGTGAACGGTCTTGACTTAATGCCAGGACACACATCTCAGAGCTTTCGTACAGAGACATGATAGCAACCAGTAATTGCCCATCCACTCCATACTCTTGCAACACTTGCCAGAGCTTCTCCCGAAGAACCCTGTCATATGCTTTTTCAAGGACCACAAAGCAAGCGTAGACCTCCTTTGCATACTCCCAGGATTTCTCAAAGATTTGCCTTAGAGCAAAGATGTGATCCGTCGTGCTTCGGCCAGGTCGGAAACCACACTGCTCCCCCGACAGTTTGGAGTCGACTATTTCCCGACTTCTCTTCTCCAGACACCTAGCGTACACTTTACCAGGAATGCTGAGCAAAGAGATGCCTCGATAGTTGTTGCAATCTCTCAGATCTCCCTTTTTGAAGATAGGGATCACAATTCCTGTCTGCCATTGCTTAGGGGCCTGTCCAGATATCCAAGCAACCTGACACACTCGAGTCAGCCACAGGATACCATCCTGATTTTAAGGCCTTTAACATCTCGGACCGGATTTCATCATCACCTGCAGCTTTGCCAGTCTTCAGGGACTTAATTGCCCATCTGATTTTGTTTCAGTGATACTACCGTGACTATTCTCCGCTCCAAGGTGTACCTCGTATGCCTCAGTTGTTGTTGTCACCGGATTAAGAAGAGATATAAACTATTCCTTCCACCTATGCAATACGCTCTCCTCCGGTTTCAGAAGCCTCCCATCTGAATTCTTAATAGTTTGTGATGAAAGAGACTTCTTTCCACGGAGGCGGCGCACGGTCTGCCAGAACACCTTGCTTGCCGAACCATAGTCTACCTCCAATTTCTCCCCGAACTTCTCCCAGGCCTTGGCTTTAGCTGTTGATACTGTCTTTGCTGCTGCTTTTCGCGCCTCAGTGTACCGCACTCGACTCGAAGTTGACTTATTTGCAAGCCATAGCAAATAGGCTTCCTTCTTTGCCTTGACAGCTTCTTGGACTTCACCGTTCCACCACGCAATCCTTTTCTCACCGACCTGCGCCACACTCAGCCACTTATGACCACAGCACAATGTAGCCGAAGTAATCACGGCAGTTTTAAACAACTGCCACTCCTCTTCAACAGTACCGTGATCACTGGGTAGTTCTTTGAAACTTGAAGATATGTTATCTGCAAAGGTCTTCCTCACAACTCTATCCTCCAATACCTCCCATTTGATGCGCCAAGTTTGTCTGAACCTAGTATTTCACATGGTTGGCATGGGTTCAGAGAACAGCAAAGTGCAGACAACAAGGTGGTGATCAGTTGATAGTTCTGCCCCTCTTCTCACACGAGTATCCAACACTGATCGGAATAAGTCGGCTGAAACAATTACAAAATCAATCAGTGACTTCTGGTCCATTGCATCCCTGTACCAGGTATACTTATGGACATCCCTGTGCTGGAAGAAGGTGTTTGTGATGGAAAGTCCATTGTTGCAACAGAGATCCAACAAGCACCTCCCATTCGCATTTAAATCGGGGTCACCATTCCTCCCAATCACGCCTTTCCACATTTGGTTATCAGCCCCTACGTGTGCATTGAAGTCGCCCATCAGGATGACAGAATCTGCACTCCCTCTCCTGCTAAGAGCAGCATCAACTTCATCTAGAAAAAGTGGGTACTTTGTGACTGCATTCGGAGCATATGCAACGAATAGAGAGAGAGACCGTTTCCCTATCTGAAGCCTCAGGAGACACAGTCTTACACCTAAGGGGGTGCTATTGTATCGCCTTACAAATAGTTAGCGGCAACGCACTGCGTTTGTAATGGTCTTATGATGTAAATAACTGTAAAGAGAGAGAAAACACTTAATTAGACTACTGTCAAACACCACTCGACGTGCAAGAATTTAATTGTTTAATTAATTCATGGAGCGAAGTATAAATGCAATATTTAAGCGGGCTTCTTACGCTTATTATCAATTGTGGATTGTAAAGCATTACGCTATTGTAATAAGCTCAACTGCATTAAATGGAACAATAATTACGCGCTCGGGAGCGTCATTGCGTATGAGAGCGAGAGAGAGCATTTTTGTAAGCATGTAACTTGCTTACCTTGTATATGGGATGATAGCGCCGAGAGATTCCTGGATTAGGGCGATAAAAGACCAAGGGGCGATGCATACGACCCTCGTCTCTAGGGCTTCCTTCGTCTCCTTCGCAATCCTTGGCACTGCACAAAAAATTTGACCGGGCAGGTCAGTGGCGGCCACGAGCACTCGGATAGCGCTCTCAATGAGGACTGTCTTGAAGAGCATGGCGTAGCTGACTCTGCTGGCACTGACGGAAGCTGGTACTCGCTCCTTCTCCTCGGGCACTTCGTTATCGAACTCCGGTTCGGGCAAACCTTGAGCGGCTTCCTTCGCTGAGGCTCCTTCGTGGTTGGGCTGACGGGTGTCTCCTCGTAAATCTTTGCTTTGTATTTTTTTTTTTAATTGGCTTGTTTGTTATTTATCATTATTTTGATTTTCTAATTTTTACTTATTTTAAGTTTGTTTTGTGTTTTTTGTTCTTTACCTTCCGGAGACCTAACTCGTCACCCTATGGCCATACAAACTCCGGCTAGGTATTTTTGTAATTTTCTTTTCCAAATAAATAAATAAATAAATAAATAAATAAATAAATAAATATATGAGTCCTTCGTGGCAAGCACAAATCTCTCTAGTTAGGCTGCACACTGTCCTCAAGTTCACTCTCTAAAGTTCCAACTCTGTCGTTTCTCGACGTGTTATTTTCCGGACTTAACTATGTCCGCTTAAAGCCCTCGAAGCGTCTTCACATCCATCATTCCCACGGCCTTAGCTTTCAATAGAGCGACTGATTGCTTGTATACACAATTTAGTCCACTAACTTTAATTATGTCTATGTATTCATCTATTTCTTTAACTACACTTTCCTCTTTAACTTTTAACTCTTCGGTTTTTCTGTTGTTATCTGCATCTAATCCTGGACTTCTCTTCGTATTTGAAAGCTTAATTTTGTCCGTGGACAGGAGCCTGCACCCGATTTTGTCATTATTACGTATCTCACTGGCTTCTTCCATTTCTGTCTTTATAGCCGTATTTCTAATTTTATGTTTGCGCCTCTTTCTTTTATTCTTACTTTCCCCTTTAATCTTATCCGCCATTTCATTGTCTTTTTTACTTTCACAATGACTATCCTTGGCTTTCTTAACGACCTGGTCTTTCTTTTTCGATAACGCAGAACTTTCTTCTCTTTCATTATCTCCGATTTGCCCATCCTGCTCCCTGGTTAGCATCCTATCTTCTTTTATTAGATTCATTTGCGGATTTCTGTTGCCACCGATGCTCAAATCTTGCATCTTATCTGAAGAGGTATCTTCAAAACAGCCTCTAACCTGGGCATACCGCTCTTCTAACCTCGCCCATTTCGTGTTACATAATCTCGCCCGTACATGAAATGGTAGCGTCATGAGTAAATACTCATCAATTTCCTCTGGGTCGTTGATTTTGAATTTTTTCATTAATAAACTGAATCGATCTAAATGATCTCTAATCGGCCCTTTTAAATAGGGCGTGCCCTCTAGGTGCCAGCGAATTTTCTTTGAGATACGTGGTTTCATCTCGTTCCAGGATTTCTCTAGGCGCACTTAAATTTACTTTTCTTACCACCACTTACGAACTTCTATTTGCTTGATCTGGATCCACCAATGCTTTCTCAGCACCTCCCCTTCGCATTCCTGACCATCACTTTTGCCTTTTCTTCGTCCCACGATGAGCTGTTCTGAAATGTCTCTTTTTCTGAGCACCTCACCCTCTCGTCTTTGACGATCCATAAAGTATTCTTCTTCCTGCGTTGGTGGATCCTAATATCAACAAATACGTGGACAGAAAAAAAAATTTCAGCAGATTAATGTCTGTTGCAAAATTTTCAGTGGAAGCGTTTGTCTTTTTTAATTTGACCGTGGCATTGCACGCTTGCCTACCAAGCACCTCCCCCTCTCTATCACGACTTTTATTTTAATTATATAAAATTATTCACTTGGCACTTAAAGTCATTGATACAGAAAGGAGGAGGAGACAAACGTAATTGTCATAATAAATTTAATGCATAAAAGTAATGGATAATGTGTCTGTAACAGAATTATTGAAGCAAACAATTGATTTAATTCAGCAAAGGAATGTCCATTAATCTTGCGGCTCACGGTGCAAGAATGTCCAACGGTAACCTCGCTTCTACGTGGATACTTTGATAAGCGTGCAATGGATAGTGGAGCGTTTCTTCGAGTACTGCTTTCACAGAATGCGGCTATCCTCCTGGGTATCGATGACTCAGGGTTTTCGCTATCACAAAGAATAAAACACCAGTATTAGAAAGTTAAGTCCGAAGCAGTAATAGCAATGTCGCATTACGTAGGACAGATATATTCATGAGAGTTCACTTTAAACCAAGAACTTAAAGTTACTTTACATTATGTTAAGTATACGACTAAATACGAGCAATTAGAGTTCAGTACCCTTGGCTGGTGACAGAGCAGCCAAGCTGGTTTCGGGCGACACGATTGACGGGCTGAGCAGCGACTTCTCTTCCCCTAGTACTTCTGTAGATTGTGGCCAACTTGCGTAGGGTGAATCCTCTATTATTGACAAGGACCCCGCTTCGCCTGCTTGTCCTCCGTATAGACGCCTTCGGCGACTTCCGTTCCAACTGGTTGAATAAGGTGCTCCAAAACTCGCAAACCAGACGAGCTAATCACCCTTCTTGGTCCTACTTAGTTCTGAGGGATCCCAGTCGTTTCTATCGGACCGTATTCGTGACGAAGCATCTTGGTCTAAACCAGTCTTTCTCAAACTTATTTCTATGAACGCCTCCTCAGTATAAGCAAAATTTACTAACGCCCCCCGCTTTTCCCAGCCGCATCTTAAGGTTTCTGCAAATATCAAGGAGATTATAAAAAAAATTCTCTTGGGTATCAAAGATTGTAGGATCGGGGAAGTTCCTGGTTCGGAAGAAAGGAGTGAGATATAGCGATGGATCGAAAGGGCAATTGGCATCTTTTGAAAAGCTTGCACAATAAGCTGCTAAACTGCTCTCACCATCATTTAATTACAGAAGTGAAAGGATTTATAAGGCCATACAAATAATTACAAAGGCTATTTTATTTTCAACCTCCAATGGGGCATAAAATAAAGACAAATGTAAATAGCAAAATGGTTTTAGATGAAATAAGGGTCCAGGAATAGCACTTTTATTGCGAAGTCAACGCGTTTCGAGTAATAATCTCATCATCAGGACTCTCAAACGACTATAAGGAGGCAGTCGACAATAGAACAGTGAAGTGTACATTTATTCAGGTGGAACGGAAGCAGTGCTTTCACGAAGCTCACCTACCAGATTAAATTCCACATGAAATACACTGAAATAGAAAAGAAACCGGACTAACCCAAGAGATCTTCCACTTATGAAAAAATAATAAGATTGACGATTGTCAGAATATTGGAAGAGGGGTGGAGGTTTGTTTCACATCTTCCAATAATCCGGGAAGGTAACGTTGCCAATGTCTTCGAAGTTGACATCAAGAATATGCCTCGGTTTTCTATACTTTGTATGCCACCTTCATTTCCATCAGGTTATACACCAGATCATTGTCATGGGTTCCCATCGTCTGCACTATGTCCATCAGGAGATCTTGAATACACTTTCCAATGTGAGTCATGGTCAGATCTTGGATGGAATTTTTTACGGTCCTTCTTCCAAGGTGGGCAATGATCCTCAAGGTAACAATCTGGAACGACTAGCGTTCAATCCATCTGCTCTGTTACATATGGTCGCTCACACAGGCATGCCATAGAGGAGGATGGTCCGAATCATCGTCTTGTGCAGTAGCAGCTTATTGTCGATGTTGAGGGTACTGTTTCGACCCAGGAGGGCTATGAGGCCTTCCTTAGTCCTCTTCCCTTTGTTCAGAACGTAAGTCACGTGACAATTCCAGGAAAGTCTTGAGTCGATTATAACGCCAAGGTAATTGTAGTTGTCGACTCATTCGAGCTCCTTATTGAATAGAATAAGAGAATCTGGGGGACGCTTAAGCTTTTTGTTCAGGTATACAGCTTTGCTTTTTCCGACGTTAAGGTTCAATTTTCAACGATTAAACCAGTCTTCAAATTTTTTTCAAGGCGTTCTGCAGACGAGTGATAACGTGAGATGGCTGGTGCGCGCAAGCCATGATGGCAGTATCATCCTCATCATAGAAATATAAATTACATTTTTCTGTTTTTTGGAAATCATGTACAAAATAATTAAAACGGGCCCGAGGACAGAGCCTTGTGGGACACTGGCCTTTACCTTGCGGGATGTGGAAAACTTTTCACCAACTTTAGCCTGATAGAACCTGTCACTAAGAAAGGATTTCATCATCATAATCAAATCAAGAGGAAACTCGTCTCTAATCATTTTGTAGATTAGTCTTTCAAGCCACACTTGATCGAAAGCTTTATTGATAACAAGAAAAACCACGCTACAGTACCTGGAAAAGTTCAATGGGTTCAGCATGTTGAAATAGGTCTCCATGGTCTCTTCTTGAAAGAAGAGGCGTCTTCTGGTCGTTTTGATTCATGGCAACGCACGACTGCATACAGATGTTTATTTTGAAATATGATCTGTCGTGTTGTATCCACTTCTTGAGCAATTTCAATGTGAAGTGCTTGATCACCTTGCTTACAGCCTAGACCTGGCACCGAGCAACTTTTATCTTTTTCTAGAGCTGAAGAAAGGTCTGGAAGGACAGCACTACCGCAGTAATGAAGAGCTTCAATACGCCATGGAGACGTATCTCAACATGCTGGCGGCAAACGTCTATGAAGAAGGTTTTGGAAAATTCATCCACCGGTATGACCAGCATTTCCAGCGGAAGTATTGCCGGAAATAAGTTTTACCACTCAGATCTGGGTTTTTTTTTCGTCACCTGCTATTTCAACGACCTTTTCAGACAAAACCCTGAATATTGCATTAGAGGAAGGGGAGAGGGAGAACCTCAATCTGAAATAAAACAGTTTTAAAAAAGAATAAAGAAACTTGTTCCTTATGCAAACATAATACAAATATGAAAACTTCAAGAAAATGACCTCAAGGTCAGCAGAGAGCACAGCCCATTTTATAAAGACAGTGTGGTTTTTACTTCTTGTATAAAATTAATTTTTATATTATTAATTTTTTCTCCTTGTATATAATTTTTAAGGAGCTTCATTTATTTTCTGGTTTGATATATTTTAGTTTATTCGTTCAATAAATTTAATTGTAATTATTTCATTTACCATATTTCAAGCTTTCCGTAAGTCTTTGCAACGATTTGTATCCGGTTTAGGCCCAAAGTTTTCGGGTATAATATGGGTTCGGGCTGCCCGTTTCTTTTTAGCACAATTCGGTTATGATATCATATATACTTATAGTATTTTCGATAATAACCGCTGGTTTGTTAAACTCGTTGCTTCTTGATTTTAGGCATTAGGGGCTTCGGGTTTTTATTTTTATTTTATCTTATTTTATATTATTTATGTGTTAATTGCTTTTTTGTGCTTGTTTGATATGATCTTTGTAGGATAGTGTTTGTTTTTATTTGTTTGATTTATTTTACTCTTAGTTTATAAATTTGTTGGCGATTTTTGTTCGTTTTTTACGTGACCCCCGGGTGTCAACTGTCGGTCAATTTTGACCATACTGGCCCCTGGGGCTCACTTTCTTTGTATTTGTATTCTCTAATTCTCTAATAAAAAATTCTCTAGTTCTCTAATGATCAACATTTATATGTTTACATTTAACATATTTCATCTTTTTACTTTTAAAATAGGGTATGTTTATATACACATTTATTTTTATATACATTTATATATACATGTTTATTTTTACATTTATTTAAGTATGAATGGTTTTCTAAAGTAACTTTCTGAACTTGGGTTTATTTCTGGGTTTATTTTTTTCCATCTGGGTTTTTTCTGGGTTTTCTCCTGGGTTTTTTGTTTTCATCTAGGTTTTTTCTGGGTTTTTATTTTCTCAGCAATGTCGCTGGGATAGGTAAAAGCCTAGATCTGGGTGGGAAAAAAAAGGTCTAGCATCGCTGGGTATGACAAATGTCTCAATCTCTACAGTGAATCTGTCGAAAAGTAATTTTGCTATTCACACTTGTCTTTTATTTTATGCCCCATCGGATGTTGATAATAAATAGCCCTCGTATTATGTAAGCTCACACAAATGAATCACAGCTGCACATCATTCGCATGTCTCGCGATCCCCTCCCCCCCTGCCCACTTGTTACTTAACACCCCGTACCACCCACTTGCCATACTTCCTCATACAAGGAATAACATACATGGTACCAAAGTCACATAGCACTACAGATCCCACACAATACCGAGTCACATGCCTGCCTACACTTTATAAAATAATAACTGCCTGTATTGCAAACAAAATTTATACACACATAGACACAAACAACATTCTCACTAAGCAACAAAAGGGATGCCGTAGAAATCACATGGGCTGTAAGGAGCAACTCCTGATAGACAGTGTGGTCCTGCGGCGAAATCACAATAAACATCGACACCTCCATGCAGCCTACATTGATTACATAAAGGCCTATGATAGTGTCCCAAACTCATGGCTTTTATATACACTACGATTATATAAAATAAACCCTACACTTATCACATTTTTAGAAAGTACAATGCTCAACAGTAAAACCGTCACGACTGACAAAATACAGATAAACCAGGGCATTTTCAGGGTAACTAACTGAGCCCACTCTGGTTTTGTCTTGCATTAAATCCACTGTCAAACATACTGAACAGCACAACTTACGGCTACACGATTAAACACAAAAAAAACTGCCACTACACGCTTTCACACTTACTCTACATGGACAACATGAAAATCTATGCCTCCACACAAACCCAATTGCATCAGTTACTCGACATTACACATACTTTTTCTAAAGATAAACACATGCAAAACTATTCACATTGAAAATGGAGTACTCAGGGAAGGGGGCTTCACATTAGAAGAACCAGGTCACATTGCTGCTATGAAAATTGATAAATTTTATAAATATCTCGGATTTAAACAAGCCAAGCTTCAGGAGCACAAACACATAAAGAATACACTCACTAAACAACATCTTCAAAAGCTAGAGGCAATACTTAAAATACATTTAGAGAGAGTTTTTCAAACCCGTTTATCCGTTAGGGTCGCGGGGGCAGCAGCCTTATGGAGGATCTGCAGCGATCGCGATCTTCCGCCATCAGGCGCATGTCCTCCTTGGTAATACCCAAGCGACTCGAACCCAGATTCTCCATGTAGACTAGCCACCTGGTTCTAGGCCGACTCCTTGGTCTCTTAACCATCGGCTTGGAAAATAACAACTGCCTAGGAAGGTCAGTTTGCGGCATCCGTATCACGTGGCCATTCCAGCGCAAGTGAGATCTCTCAATGCGGAGAAGTAGCAGCTCAACACCTAAAGACCCCCTTATTGTGCTGTTGTGCACTCTATCTAGTAGGGTAACACCTGCCACACCTCTCAGAAATCTCATTTCGGCCGCTTGTACCCGCGATCGCAATGTTTCAGTCATTACCCAAGCCTCATGACCATAGGTGAGAATGGGGACAAAGATAGATATGAAGACGGAGAGCTTGGCTTTGTTACCCAACTCGCGTTTCGTTACCACGGATCGCCACAGTTCACGTCTGACACATCTTGCTGCACCGATCCAAGCATCCCATTCTTTCTCCTGCCGTCCATCACTCGTGAATGCAATCCCGAGATACTTGAATTTCTCCACCTGGCTCAATGAGGCTCCCCTAACATGGAGAGCGCACTGAGCAGGCTGTCTTGAAAGGACCAGAACCTCAGTTTTAGCCACACTGATCTTCATCCCAGCTTCTTCACATTTGGCTGCAAACCGGTCTAGTGCATGCTGAAGGTTCGTGCGAAGGTCGTCAGCAAAAAGAGCAACCTCTCCACCAGGCAGTCGCCCACACAAAAACGCTCATCGCCTCGGCTGCCCCTGTCTATCCAGTCCATAAAGATAATGAACAAAAGATAGTACGCACCCTTGGCGGAGTCCAACACCCACGGTGAACGGTCTTGACTTAATGTCATTTATCCAGACACACATCTCAGAGCTTTCGTACAGAGACAGGATAGCAACCAGTAATTGCCCATCCACTCCATACTCTTGCAACCCTTGCCAGAGCTTCTCCCGAGGAACTCTGTCATATTCTTTTTCGAGGTCCACAAAGCAAGCTTAGACCTCTTTTGCATACTCCCTGGATTTCTCAAAGATTTGCCTTAAAGCAAAGATGTGATCCGTCGTGCTTCGGCCAGGTCGGAAACCACACTGCTCCCCCGACAGTTTGGAGTCGACTATTTCCCGACTTTTCTTCTCCAGACATTTAGCATACACTTTCCCAGGAATGCTGAGCAAAGAGATGCCTCGATAGTTGTTGCAATCTCTCTGATCTCCCTTTTTGAAGATACGGATCACAATTCCTGTCTTCCATTGCTTAGGAGCCTGTCCAGATATCCAAGCAACCTGACACACTCGAGTCAACCACAGGATACCATCCTGATTTAACATCTCGGACCAGATTTCATCATCACCTGCAGCTTTGCTAGTCTTCAGGGACTTAATTGCCCATCTGACCTCTGCTTCAGTGTTACTAGCATGATTATTCTCCAAGGTGCACCTCATGTGCCTCAGTTGTTGCTGTCACTGGATTAAGAAGAGATGCAAAGTATTCCTTCCACCTATGCAACACGCTCTCCTCCGTTTTCAGAAGCCTACCATCTGAACACATTTAAATTTCAGAAATTTAATCAAGGCTATCAATACTTATGCCACCCCAATACTCTCCTAGTCCTTTGGAGTCTTACAGTGGACACACGCAGAACTTGAGGGACTTGAAAGGAAACAATGTAAACTGCTTACAAAGCACAGAAAGCACCATCGACACTCAGCTATTGAAAGGCTCATCCTGCCTCGTTCAGAGGTAGGCAGAGGTCTTATTGATATAATAGATCTACACCAGAAGCAGATTCAGTCACTCAGAGAATTCTTTTACTCTAAACAACACACATCACCATTACACAAAGCAATCTGCATGGCTGATACAAAATACTCACCTTTGAATCTGAACAGCGTGCAGAACTCCCATAACATTCCTACAACATGCACTAAACTTCAATCATGGCTCGGAAAGCAACTCCACAGTAGACATCCTTTTGATCTCAACCAGCCTCAAGTCGACTTTTGGGTGAGTGAAGGGATTCTCTTTGGGGAAAAGAAAGAACCATGATTGCCATACTAGACCAGGTTATTAACACTAAAAGCTACAGAAAACATATTATCAAAGACTCGACTGATGGGTCTTGCAGGAAATGCCATACCGCAGAGGAAACCATCCAACATGCCATATCCAGTTGAAAGATACTCACGCAGACAGATTATTTACACAGACATAACCAGATAGCCAACATCATACATCAACATGTAGCTAAAATACACAAGCTTAGAGACATTCATACTGCATACTATAAAGATATCCCAGACACTGTCTTAGAGAACACCACACATAAACTATATTTTGACAGAGCTATAATCACTGACAAAACTATCCCTCACAGCAGACCAGACATTGCACTAGGAGATAAACAAAACAAAGTGACTTACATAATTGATATCTCCATACCCAACACACACAATTTACAAAAGACATACACTGATAAATATACGGATCTTGCTCAGGAAATAAAACGCCTTTGGGGAGTTACCAAAGTACACACTGTTCCTGTCGTTCTTTCTGCCACTGGGATTATTCCACATTCACTAACAGCCTGTCAAACTAAATTTAAACCCACACTTATATAAAACACCTTACAGAAAGCCACAATTCTAAACACCTGTCACATAGTAAGGAAATTCCTACACCCAAACATCAATACTCCCACGAGCGCGTAATTTTTTCCCTTCCTTACATTTGAGTCCCTTGAGCTTGCCTCTCTCCTGGGTCCGCCTCTGGGACTTGGCTTCCAGACTTGATCCGAGTTTGGTTTCCCCAAATAACAGAAATAATAATAATTCAATTCAATTCAGTTTATTAGTTCAAACAGCCGAAGCCAAAAAAGAACAAAATACATGAATCAAAATAAAGTTAAACAATGTAGAAAAAATAAAAGATATCAGTTAAAAATATCAAAAGTATCCTGCAATCTATTGTAGGTGGGCTGAATACGAAAAAGTGGGGATCTTCGAGTATGTATATTCTGCATAAGCATTGTATGGACAGGCATCAATGTTTCTCGAGAACAGATCTGAGGTAGGCCTACTCGTAAACGAATTGTTGAAATAATGTCAACAATATCAACTCCTCCAGAAATGATTTTTCGTAAAATGGTCAAGTCATATTGATCACGTTTCATGGTGAGCGATGGTAATACAGTTTGAGAGGAAGGATATTTATGATTCAAAAATCTCAAAAAGATTGATTGTAATTTATTGAGAGAATTTGGGTGCAACCGTTCCAGATCGTACTACAGTACATTAATATAGGTAAAACAAGAGAGGCATGTATAGATGAAGAAAAGTATTTTTCTGAGTGAAGCTAGCATTATTTCGCAGAATAGACCCGAGGGCCCTTAACATGAACAATTTGGTCATGAAAAGTGAGTTTTTGATCAAACATCACGCCCAAGTCTCCAAAGGTACTTTTCTTTAAGATGGGGTGTTGATCAATATTGTAAGAAAAAATAATCGGATAACGTTTGTTAGTAAAGGTGCAACTAAACAAAGGTTGTTATAATAATAATAATAATAATAATAATAATAATAATAATAATAATAATAATAATAAGAAGAAGAAGAAGAAGAAGAAGAAGAAAACATAATAATAATAATAAGCTACAGAAAACATATTATCAAAGAATCGACTGACGGGTCTTGCAGGAAATGCTATATCACAGAGGAAACCATCCAACACGTCATATCCAGTTGCAAAATACTCACGCAGACAGATTATTTACACAGACATAACCAGGTATCCAACATCATACATCAACATCTAGCTAAGATACACAAGCTAAGGGACATTCACATTCCTTACTATAAATATATCCCCGACACTGTCTTAGAGAACACCACACATAAACTATATTTTGACAGAGCTATAATCAATGACAAAACTATCCCTCATAACAGACCAGACATTACACTAGTAGATAAGCAAAACAAAGTGACTTACATAATTGATGTCTCCATCCCCAACACACACAATTTACAAAAGACATACACGGACAAAATCACTAAATATACGGATCTTGCACATGAAATAAAACGCCTTTGGGGAGTTAACAGAGTACACATTGTTCCTATCATTCTTTCTGCCAATGAGGTTATTCCACACTCGCTACACAAAAGCCTGTCAACACTAAATTTAAACCCACACTTATACAAAACCTCACAGAAAGCCACAATTCTAAACACCTGTCACATAGTAAGGAAATTCCTACACCAAACATCAATACTCCCACGAGTGCATAACTTTCCCTCCCTCGCATTTGAGTCCCTTGGGCTTTTGGCCCTCTTTCGGGTCCGCCTCTGGGATTGGCTTCCGGACTTGATCCGAGTTTGGCTTCCCCAAACAATGATAATAATAACCCTCGTGTGGTCCTACGTCCGCGTCGTGCGAGGGGGACAACATCTTAGGGAGATGGCCCTCATTAACAGGTCTGATCTGCTCTACCCTTAGATTAATCTTGAGGGTCCAGATGACTCAGTAGGGCTGATGAGCTGATTACATCGGCCAAGGGCCTGCTGATGATGGAGATGGCTAACAGGACCACCCATTTATTGGCGATCACAATGAGTAGTGCTAGTGCGTTATCTGATACGGGCTCGGACGTCACCCGAGATACCAAGGTCCGCGCTCGTGGGCTAGGCAGAGGCTCACGTTCAAAAAATATGCCACAAACTCCCAGGGCCACTGGTGGCGAAAGCAGCACCAACCCCTGTTCGGCTACTGCAATGCCACAATCTGTCCCTAGTGTTTCAAGAGCTTCTTTGCCCTCGTCCACTAAGGCAGGCAAGCCACGCCAACGCATGAAATGGACCAATGACATAAACCATTTTATCATGCGAGCCTACTATGCAGTCACGAAATTGGAAACTGACATTACAGCTTAAAGACAACGCTTATATAACACTTTCAAAGAGATATATCCTCACATCACAGTCACTGAACAACGCATTGCAGATCAGCGTCGCACAATTGTTATGAACAATTTAATACCCTTACCCACGCTACAGAAAATAAAGCAAGAAGTTGCACAACAGCTAAAAGAACACGAGCCATCTACACAAATCGACACTCAACAGACAGATTCAAACACTAACATTGACATCAGTAATGAACTTGTAGAACACACACTCAACAGTGAACTTCACCATGATATTCATCCACAACACAACATGAATACCAAACTTATTGAAACATTAAATGTCACTCTACAAAGATACCTTACAGTTTACACGGGAACAGATCCCACAAAAAGACCAGGTATACCTAAAATAAACATAAACAGAAAAACAGAGGAAATTTTATCTTACATGAAAGCATATATCTTACCACAGTACGTTGAAGAAAATCTATCTTTAGAATACATACACCTACTTATTTACACTTGGGCTCTTACAGTTATATACAAAAATTATAAGTTACATCCAACAGAAACCTAAATGGCAAAAGCGGATTGAGTCTGACATTGACGAAATCCGCAAGCAGTTAGGTAGACTTACACAGTACACTAAAACAACACTTCATCAGAACAGAACAAACGCCTCAGACAGTTATTTAAGAAGATTAAAACACACACAAGGCATGAGTAGCACAATCAACATATTACAGAATATCTGGACACATCAAAACAAAAGTTAGCTGCAAAAACACAACGCCTGAAGAGATACAAAACATGCACTCAGCGCAAACAGCAGAACAAGTTATTCGCAAACAATGAGAAGACCTTCTATAAGCAGTTAAACAAAGATTATACACAGACACAAAACACTGGTCTGCCAACACAAACAGCACTCCAACATTATTGGTCGTCTCTTTGGTCTGTCTCAGTTCTCAGTTGAACATAATAGGGAAGCTAGCTGGATCAGGGAAGAGGAGCAATTAGCATCCACACTATCAAACATGCCTTATACTGACATAACAGCAGATGAACTCTCACAAGTCATTAAACGTACTCACAGTTGGAAGGCTCCAGGTGTAGATAGGATTCAGAACTTCTGGTATAAGCGCTTCACCTGCTTGCATCTGATCCTTGCAAAACAGATCTCCAACACTTTGCAAACACCACAGACATTGCCCCATTTCCTCACACAAGGAATAACATACATGGCACCAAAGTCACATAACACTGCAGATCCCACACAATATAGACCTATCACATGCCTGCCTACACTTTACAAAATAATAACTGCCTGTATCGCAAACAAAATTTATACACACATAGATACAAACAACATTCTCACTGAGCAACAAAAGGGATGCCATATGGGTGGTAAGGAGCAACTCCTGATAGACTGTGTGGTCCTACGGCAAACTCACAATAAACATCGACATCTCCATGCAGCCTACATTGATTACAAAAAGGCCTTTGATAGTGTCCCAAACTCATGGCTTTTATATACACTACGATTATATAAAATAAACCCTACACTTATCACATTTTCAGAAAGTACAATGGTGCTTTGCAGAACTACACTATATCTCACATTCAACAGTGAAACCATCACGACTGACAAAATACAGATAAACCGGGGAATCTTCCAGGGTGACTCACGGAGCCCACTCGTTTTGTCTTGCACTAAATGCACTTTCCAACAGACTGAACAGAACAACTTACGGCTACACAATTAAACACAATAAAAGCTGCCACTACACGCTTTCACACTTACTCTACATGGACGACATGAAAATCTACGCCCAGAATAAATTAATAATAATGAAAAATAAATTACAAATGCAACAAGAAAAAATATTATATCTGCTAAATTTATTGCACTTCCTAATTAATGAAAAAAAAAGAATAAAGGAGTAACGGATTGCAATAATTAATGAAATCATCGAATTTCCTGAACAGGTTGTGATATATCATACGTTCGGAAATGGTAAGAAAGGAAAGAAAATACGACCTTTTTTACGTTTTCTACACACTGATTAAAAAACTTGGGGAGAGGTAAAAAGTGGAGATAAAGGGGTAAAAGATGATAGATGACTTCAGGATCTGTTACTTGCCTTACCCTATTCTGGGTGAGGAGGAGGGGGGATTAATTTTTTTAATAAATGTATAAACGTATTTCTCCTTCACTGCTAAAGCTCCTCCTTGGAATGTTTACAAGATTTTATTTTTTATTTACTCGTTGTGATCTGAAATGCATTTCCACTGAACAGCATTCATTACACTAGTCAACACACATTTTGTGACTAAGACCACACAAAGTGTTCTTAGTAGTAATTTGTAGGTAGAATCCGAATCTGCTTTTAGATTTTTTCTATCACGTCAAGGGTCCGAGTTATGCACATCGAGACTTCTATGTTAAAATAATGGGAGTGAAGAGAAGCGGCTACATTGTTAAAGTATCCATATTTCGGGGCCGCAAGGAAATTTATCAGGCCCCAAACACTGAATGATTTAAAAATGTTTCATTGTAAAACAAGAAAGCTGTGCGTGCTAGAGAAATTTAAAAATTATATTCGTAATCAGCAGAATAAAATACTACCAAAAATCACCCACTTTCATTTTGTCACAAGAAAAATCTTAAATCGACTGCTAACAACATGGCTGGCTAGTTTCTCGCAGCAAGAATGGATCTAAACATCGGAAGCTGCGTATCGGAGCCTTATAGAAAGTAAGAAGGGTGGCTGAACTTAATATCAGCACGGAGGTCGAATATGATATTAACTAAAATAAAATGTCACTGCTTCCCTTTCCATTATTGTAGGGAGCGTAAATCATTGATCTAAAACTCATCCTTTTTTCTGTATTTCAGATTGCCAAGGATACTAATATGAGCCTTCCTCTTCAGCAATACGTGATAGTTTCCATTTAGCCTACCTAAAGGAATGGAAAAGGAATCTTGCAGATTTATAATGAGAACGATGTAATGGTTACAACAAAAATACTCCCTTGATTTTTGTACAAATCAGTTCTGTTAGGTGATGGTGAATTTATTGCATTGTACATTATAAGTTGAATGTATTGTTAAATCAATAAATGACTTTAAAAAAAAATAAATTAATGTTTAAAAATTTTAAAAAGACATAGTTTCTCTTCCTATTGTTGTTTACCGTTCAAGAGCTGTCAACTCTATGAACACGGCGATCGTTATTTTAGAATTTAGCAACAGATTTATCATTATGTAAAATCATTCTTTCTGCCTACAAGCTTGAAGTTCTATCTTCTGCTGGCGAATTTTGACTATAAAGATGATAAAATACAAATAGAGGTCGGTATACAAATGTAAACCTGTGTAAATATCAGTATACACGTGTGTAAATTTGTGTAAATATGCTTTACAGATGTGTACAAAGTGTAAACTTGTGTAAATAGGTGTATAGACGTATGTAAACCTGTGTGAATAAGTGTATACCCGTGTGTGAACTTGTATATATTGTGTATAAACGTGTGTAAATTTATGTACATGTTTGATTAAGCTTATGTAAATAAGCTGTACAGATGCGTAAATTGTCTATACACGTGTGTAAATTTGTGCACATATATGTGTAAATGTTTGTAAACTTGTATAAATAAGTTGTACAGAGGTGTACATAAGCGTAAACATGTGTAAATACACTACATGATCAAAGGAGTTGGGACACCTGTTGCTCTACCGTAAAGCCGCAAAAAGCTTCAATCAGTAGTGTGTAGGATCACCCCGAGCTGCTATCACTGCCTCCACCCTACATGGCATACTGTCCACAAGTTTACGGTATGTGTCCACAGGTATTGACCTCCATTCCTCGAGGAGTGTCGCGGTCAGTTCCTGGACTAATATTCATTCCCCCCCCCCCCCACCTGTTCCCCTTGAGCCGTTATTTGGACCTAAAGACGGGACACCAATTATGAAACACCCTGTATTTAGATATAATTTTGAAAAGATTAAATTTTACAATTTTCAATGATTTTACAATTGGGCTTGAAAACATAATTTAACTTGGAACCAGGAAATTATAAACTTGGAATAAATTCAAGCAATTATTAAGTACCGAAAGGTGCTTTATGCTATCAGTGTGGGGAAACGTGTCTGTCTGTCCGTCTGTCTGTAACTCTAACTCCTCCGAGGCTATGACAGATTTTCAAAATCTGTTTTCGTCAGTCGATGAATGTGGTTCATGGCACGAACCAGTTACAAATATTATCTAAATTGGTTCATTGGCACGTGCACAAATGGCACCTCTATTTTCCCGCCTAGCAATTTTCAATGGGAAGATATATTGAGTAATATATCAAACAAATCGTAATGACGAGATAGAAGCAGATATGAATTACTATTTTCGCCAATTAATAAACATGGTTCCGGGAATGAACCATTTTGAAAATGGTTGAAATCGAAACAATGACACGTGCTCTAATAGTACCCTTATGACACCCTCAAAAATTTTCAGTGCTAAAATATGGCATGTAATATATCAAACGACTTGGAATGATGTGTTAAGAATGAATATAAAGTAAAATTAATGATAGTCGAAATTGGTTTGAAAGAACCCGGTTTAGTGGAACCATTATGGTTCATTGGAACTTTCAATGCTAAAATATGGCATGTAATATATCAAACGACTTGGAATATATGTCATGAATTAATATAACGTAATTTTAATGACAGTTGAAATTATTTCAAAGGTACATGGTTTAATGGTATCATTATGGTCCATTAGAAACTTCCAATGTTAACATAGGGCAGTTTAAAAATACAGTTTCGCGAATGGTTTAGTTTAACCTTTCGGTACTTGGTTATGTCATTCCTTAATGGTTTAATCAATTAATCACTTCAATTTGGCCATTCGTATAATATTTATTAAATAATAGTTATTAATTAAAAATGCAAAATGAATAAAAAATAAGATAAAATAAACAAAAATAATTTATCTATTATTTTTTAATTATTTTTGTTTATTATGTCTTATTTTTTATTTTTTATTCATTTTGCATTGTTAATTAATAACTATTATTTATTTTATTCCAGGTTCTTGTGTCTCGTCCTTCTCTCAATATATATTCGTTTATTATATTTATTGCATATATTATTATAATATAACTAGGACACATTATTTCTCTAACCCATTTGTATAAATAAATAAATAAATAAAAATAATAAATTTAAGTTTTTGATATAAATATAAAAATTAATTTGATAAAAAAAGAATTATAAAAAATCTACGCATGAAATGGATTTTAAAATTCATTAATTATAAGGTTTATTATGGTGAGGTGTAAATTAGCCAAAAACTGGATCTATAACAGTTAAATTTCCTATAATTTTGTTTCAAACAAACAGCGAATTTTTGTTTATTCCATATCAAACTTTACATTCAAGTAATTATTTTATCCTGTTAATGATGAATGATACTTAATTTAGCTTAAATAAAAAGATATTAAAAAAGAACAAGCTTTTTAAAGCAAAAAACTTGAAAAGGTGTACATAAAAAGTAAAAAGCCTTTTGGTGCCTCTCATTTAAATAGGAATTCATAAAATTAAAAAGGTTAAAATTATATTTTATATATGATTTATAAGAATGTAAAATGTATGTTCATTCCTATGATGTTATTGTGAATGCAAATATTTATTTTGATATTATTATTATTTATTATTAATAATTAAGTAGATGATGGATTGAGTTTTCTTACTATGCTCCGTTCGTATAAAATATTGAATTAGGCCACAATTAAATTTTTTAATTTTAAATGAGGTACCAAAACAATTATTTTTTTTTACTTTTTAATGCAGTTTTAAATAGTTGTATTTTTTATATTTATTTTTTTTCCGATTTGAAATCAAATTTTAATCGTTTCAAATTTATGTCTTTAAATGTTTCACGATAACGAGTAAAGCTTAGTTTCCTTTAGCCGATATAACTCAGTTATATTCTATAAAAACGAGTTTTTTTAAAAAAAAAATTGTATCAATCAACGAATACTTCGTTAAAAAATTAGTCTAAACTACACTTTCTACTTGCGTTTGGGCAAAAATGGCTGACAAACTCATGTGACCTCAAACCAACCAATCAACAACCAGTATTTTCTAGCTTGCATTGGAGAAGTTAATTGTCGTACTTTGGTTGTCTAGAGCTTTACTTGTGCCCGTCTGCTGTCTCCACCTAGAGGCAATTATTTCCTATTTCTCGTCGGAAATAAATAAATAAATAAATAAATAAATAAATAAATAAATAAATAAAGATAATGGTATATTGGCGTGGGATTCAGCAACCACTGTAACAAAATATTCAGTAAACTATAATTCTATGTTTTTATTATAAAAATGAATATAAACTGTATTTTTCCACTAACTTTTTAAAAATGGAAATTAACAATTATTAAATTGTTTGAAATTATTAAAAATATAGTTAACTATAATTATATAATTAAAATAAAACTTTTGAGTCGGCATATATGTTTATGTCATTGTCTTTCCACGATAGATCTGAGTCGCCGGTTCTATTCCAAACTCCGATGACGTCAATTGTTTTCTTTCGTCTTCATAATTTTTTAATTATAACACCTGGTAATTGGTTCGATAATAAGCAATACTTAATTTTATAATTTGCCTACGCGTTTTTGTTTATTCACCATCTTCA
>JAHWFO010086905.1:277393-301110 GCA_023313115.1 Rhysida immarginata
TTTCAAAATTTACCCCTTCACCCCCAGGGACGCGAAATGTTTTTATTCTGAATTAGGGGACATTAAAACCAAATAATCAATATTCATTTTCCCCCAATCTGTTCCCTTTGAGTCGTTATTTGGACCTAAAGACGGGACACCAATTCTGAAGCACCCTGTATATTGATTGGTTTGGTTTGGTTTGTTTGGTATTAACGTCCTTTTCAACTGCCATGGTCATTTCAGGACGGCGTTATAGGAGCCGCAAATTTTGCCTGGCAAGGGTTCTTTAACGTGCAGCCGGCAAACGACTACACGGGACCAACGGCTTTACTTCCCTTCCGAAGGAAGTGCGTGATCTCAGGATTTCCCCCCTGAAAAAAATCCTCGTCGTTCTCGGCCGGGGTCGAACCCGCGTCCTCGGGCATCAGAGGCGACCACGCAACCCCTGAGCCACCGAGGCCGATCCCTGTATATTGAGTTATGTCGATGACAATTTTTTGTTCGTCACATTTCCACCTCAAGATCAAGACGAGGCAATAGATCTACTTCGACAAGACTTGTCCTATATGTCTCAATGGTATAATAGTAGAGGCCTTAGCCTTAATCCGTCAGAAACTCATAAGCTTATCATGATAGGCCCTAAAGACGAGACAAACCAAATTCCCATCAAGATCATTGGTATTACTTTTCATCCTGGTATTAGGTTCAATAATTAGTCGATAATATTATAACTTCAGTACGTTGCATCGAAAGAACTACTTAGTAAAGAGATTGAAATCCATGTTGACCCTTTCTCAAATACATCAATACACTCACTCGCCAAAAGTCATGGCCCTAATAACGTGTTGGGCCCTCTCTGGCCCGGATAACGGCGGCGACCCGTCGTGGAAGAGTCGACCAGTCCCCGGAACCACATCCACAAGCACTGCAAGCCATGCCGCCTCTACTGCATTCCATAACGATGCTGCATTTACCAGTGTTGGTGACGACCTGACAGATAGTTCGATGACGTCCCACAAATGTTCAATGGGATTGCAATCTGGGGAACGTGGAGGCCAAATCATTGTCGTGAAGTCAGTAGCATGTTCCTCCAGCCACTGCCGTGTCACAAGGGCCGTGTGTGGAGGCGCATTATCTTGCTGGAAGATGCCGTCCCCCACGGGAGTAAAAAAAACAGTTCATGAAGGAGTGAAGGTGGTTCCCAAGCAGATCGACTTAGGAAGTAGCATGCAGAGTGGATGTCAGATGCACCAATGGACCCACTGGATGCCACGAGAAAACACCCCAAACCTGTATGGAGCCTCCACCTGCCTGAGTGGTCCCCACCTGACAAGCGGAGTCCATGGCTACGTGTGGCGTGTGCCAGACACGGACACGACCATGGGCCCGATGCAGCTGAAACCGTGACTCGTCGGACCAGGCAACCCTTCGCCAGTCCTCAACGGTCCAATATCGATGTTGATTGGCTCAGGCTAGGCGTTGCCGATGATGTGCAACTGTCAAGAGTGGCACCCGTTGTGGCCTCCTGCTCCCAAAGCCTGCAGCTGCCAAAGTTCGCCGAATTGTCGTCACGGACACAGTAGTGGGACGTCCCTGGTTGTACCGCATGGTGATTTGGCCCGCTGTCACCCTTTGGTCAGCAGTTGCAAGCCGGGTGACCCGGCGAACACCTCTGGCATCAATGAGGCGTGGGCGGCCCGTCCGCTGTCCGACATGGGTCGTAACCCCTCGTTGGATCTCTCGATAGACCCTTGCAACGGTTGTGCGGGAAAATTACAGGGTGTTGGGGCATCCCATCAGTCTGGCACCAACAATCATCCCCCGTTCAAATGCGGATAGCTCTCAGCGTGCTGCCATTTCTGCAGCTAGTTTTGATATGAAAGAGTCCTGTGCACCTGCATTCCGAGAATGGAAGCAGCGGGATCTGTCTCATTACGGACAGGGAACCTGATTGGAGGGGTGCGCCTTGATTTTTGGTGAGTGAGTATATATATATGCCGTTATTGTACCAAAAATCGCTTATGGGGCTATATTTTGGTCATCGACCTCTACGCTAATTTGAAGAGACTTAAGGTTGTTTATAATCGCCTGATTAGGACCGCCTTTAAACTGAAAAGACTAGATTCTGTGACGAATGTTTGTACACAGTACAACATACCAACCCTTACTGCTATTAGTAAAGTGGCCCTAACTTCCGAGTTGATGGAGGCGATACGCAATGAAACCCACCCTGCGTCGTTTGTTAGGGCTTGGCTTGTGTCCAGTACCAATATTTGACAAACTCGGAGATTTCTTTTTGTGGTACCCTGCAAGATGACTTCCTTATATGTTATCCGTATAACGCTATCGCCCTTTGGAACGATCTGCCGTATGAAATAAGATCAGTGATTTTTCAGTGTGCTTTATCTTGAAGTTATTTTCCCCTGAGTTTTGTTATTTTACTCCTGGAGAGCGCTATATAATAATAATAATAATAATAATAATAATAATAATAATAATAATAATAAATAAATAAATAAATAAATAAATAAATAAATATTATAGTGCAAATTGATGATCTATTTTCAGTAGATATAAGGAATTTTAAAACACTCCTTATATTCATATATAAAACACTGCTCAACTATCTCCTTTTAAAGTTATTAAGTAATTTACAATTAGTGATTGAGATTTATTATTTTATGAATAAAATGAAATTGAAAGCGTTTCCTGTCGCGGCATGCTGCTTCAGTTAGAGTCAATGGTGTTGTCTGATGACTATCTTTGCATTTCCATACAGTAGTGACACATGTGGTAGCGGAAAGGTCCATTTTTTGCCGGGTGGATGGGTGTCCAATTACTTTCTTCCAATCAGTGTATAATAGTATGTAAAATTGTCTTACAAGGAGAAGCCGACGGAATCCGAATTTGTCCCGAGTGACAAAGATAAGATGACTTACAGCCCTGTATTATACAAGTCAAAATCAAAAATCTGTGGACAACATTATTTTTAAGTTAATGGTTTTCTTTATTGAGCTGTAGATGAATAATTATCAGACCTACAACCATGAAATACATAAGACGGATTGTTTATTCAAATATCATGCTTGATATAAAAAATCAAAAAAATTTATTAAACAAAACTTAAAATAAAAGGCACAAAATAATCAAAGCTTGTGTCAAAATACTGTGGACACAAAAAAACAAAAATCATAATACTGTGGACAATGCTATTTTTAATATAAAATGTATTCTCTATGAGGTAATTTGCATAAGGATCAGTTCACTATCGAATTATAGGTATAAGGTTTATACTTTTACATTACTTAAGAAAATGGCTTCAACAAAAGCAATACCACTCGAAATTCATGAACGCATTATTGAATGCCGTAAACACAAAGAATCAATCAGAAAAATTGCTATAAAATTTAAACTATCAAAAAGTGCAGTTCACAAAATAGTGAACCAGTTTAAAACAGTCGGCAATGTTGAAATTAAGCCAACAGGGCGAACTAAAACAATTTCTAGTCGTGATGATAGAATGCTTCATTCTATCATCAAGAAAAATAGATTTGCTCAAGGACCAGAACTGAGTCAACAGTGGTCAGCCAGCATCGGCAAAACTGTATCTGTATCAACCACATATCACCGTATCCATCAACTTGGGTATAAATTTTATACTCCTAAAATAAAACCATTTCTCACAAAGGTGCAAAAGTATAAACGTGTGAAGTGGGCAAAAAGAGCGAGCTGATTGGTCTATTGAACAATGGAACAAAGTAGTATTTAGTGATGAATCCACATTTCAATTTTCTGTGGGTAACCAAAGTGGGGAAAAAAGTGCTGAGAAAAAAGAATGAGGCTAATGAGTCTAATTGTATAAAAAGAAGTGTTAAGTTTCCAGCATCATGCATGGTCTGGGATTGTGTAAGTGCCAAAGGGACTGGAAAATTACATTTCATTGATGGAACTATGAATGCTGAGAAATATGTAAGTGTTTTGGCAACCAGCCTTCTTCCATCAATCGCCTCATTTCGCCTTGGTCGTACCAGCATCTTTCAGCAGGATGAAGCATCCTGCCACACAGCCAAGTCAACCAAGGAATGGCTTGCAAGAAAACGAGTGAATGTTATGGAATGGCCTGCGAATTCTCCAGACATGAACCCTATAGAGAATATTTGGGGAATTTTGAAAAGTGAAGTAAAGAAAGCTGGACCAACAACAATGGATGAATTAAGAGTTCAGGTGCAGGATGCATGGAATAAAATAACACCAGAAACATGCAGCAAGCTGATATCTTCCATGCCACGAAGAATAACTTCATTTCTTAAGGCACATGGAGATGCCACTAAATACTGAGTGTGCATTGTGCAGCTAAAATAGCATTGTCCACAGTATTATGATTTTTCTTTTTTTGTGTCCACAGTATTTTGACACAAGCTTTGATTATTTTGTGCCTTTTATTTTAAGTTGTGTTTAATATATTTTTTTGATTTTTTATACCAAGCATGATATTTGAATAAACAATCCGTCTTATGTATTTCAAGGTTGTAGGTCTGATAATTATTCATCTACAGCTCAATAAAGAAAACCATTAACTTAAAAATGATGTTGTCCACAGATTTTTGATTTTGACTTGTAGTGGCTAAAAGTACTACGAAATTTAAAAGCTAAGTTCAGGAAAAAAATTAAACAATCATGGAATTATGATAAACAAAATTTTATTACCCGCATCAGAAACGATATGCTGCTGAATACGAATCTACTTGATTTGAAATCTGCAGGTCTGAAGGATAATAATTATATGACAAGTCCTAGGCATGTTGATGAACTGGGTCAATTTTTTGCTCGTACAATGAATAATATAGGAAACTTGCCTTTGGACCTTGAAACGCAAAGCATTTAGAATCGAAAGCTGCATATAAATCTGTATCCAGCACAAAGTTTAATTTTTCAACTATTTCCCAAAGGGAGATATGCGAAAGAGGAAGAAAACTAAAATGTTCTAGGAGAGTTGATCGTTTAGGAATTCCTGAATTTATCTATAAGGCTTGTTTGAACGTGATCATCATACCTATGCAAACAATTTTTAACTTGATTTTGAGGGATGGGATATACCCAAGAGATTGAAAACTTGTTAGGTTACAACCTATTCCGAAGAACAAAAAAAAAATAATGTCCCAGTGATTTTAGACCGATTAGCATCCTTCTTTTTCCTGTAAAGTTGTTTGAAACAAGCTTATATCAACTTAATCTGCATCTTAAAGAATCTCCAGCATGGTTTCCGCAAAGGAGATCAACTGTAACTAATTTAATTGAGATAGCACTGGAAATTACTCAGGCTATCGAAAATAGGGAACAATTGGATGTTATCTATAATGATTTAAGTAAAGCTTTTGACTCTGTCAATTCTTCCTAGGTTGGTTGAGAAACTTCAGGCTTTAGGTCTATCGTGCAAAGCAGCTCAATGTCTTATGGGTATTTTATCTGATATACCCACCTATATTAAAGCTCATGAAGCTTCAGTTCGGTAGCGATGTGCCTCAGGGTTCTTCCTGGGGCCACTTCTCTTTACTACCTATTTGATCGACATCAATTATTTTATTGACCTGAATAAAGTATCCGTTCTGTTAAGCTAATGACATTAAAATTATAGAAGATTATTCATATTAGTTCGAATGCTAATATTTTAAATTGTCAACTTCATACCTGGGCTCACAAGAATGGGTTGAAACTTAATTTATAAAAATCGACGATTATCTCCTATACTCGAAAAGTAAGCGCTATCTATTTTAATTACACTCTACACTCACAGCAATATGCGGTTCATATGACCCGCTTGTGAGAGTCCTATGATTCTTCCAATACGACCCATTAAAGAGAGTCTTTGGACACATATGTCAGTAAAAGTCTTTGACCCGAATTGCCGAGTCGTCATTCTCGGGTCAATTGACTCGATTGTACAAGACTAAAGACTCATTAATGGATGTTTACTATAAGCGTATATACATATTTACACATTTTTACATACACATTTATACATTTTTACATTTATATAGCCATATTTACTCAAGATTACACGTACATACACATATTTATGCAAGTTAATTTACACTAATATACACGTGTATTTACACGATTTACACACATGTATAAAACATAGTTACAAATTTACCCATATGTATAAACAGTTGATACATATTAGCATATCACACAAGTTCATACTTGTTTATCACGCACATTTACACGTGTTTACGCTTATGTACACATCTCTAAGCTTATTTACAACATTACACACATTTATACAAATTTATGCACGTGTATACACAATTTACACAAGCTTACACACGGGTATACAACTATTCACAGAAGTTTACATACGTTTATACACAAGTTTGATCTTGTACAGAGGGAAGATTATAACACAGAGGGTAGATTATCTTGCGGCACTTACTCCTTCGAGGGAGTTTTGCGCCATCCCAATGATTTTAACGACTGCTGCAAGATGGTCGCAGCAGCCGGGACCGACGGCTTTATGTGACCTCCGAAGCACGGGGGGAGATGGAAATTCCCAGGTTGTCACCCAACCTGTGACTAGCCGTACCCAAAGTTGCTTAACTCCACCAGTGCATTGAGCAAGGCGAGACAACTGGGTACGGCTGCCCCTACACAAGTTTACTTTTATAGCATATTTACACAACTTTACACACATTTATACAAATTTACACGTTTATACACCTATTTACACTCAGTTACACATGTTTACGCTTATGTACGTTATCTGTACAGCATATTTACACATTTTTGTACACCTATTTTTTTACACAAATTTACACATGTGTATATCGACATTTACAAAAGTTTACATTTGTATACCGACCTGTATTTGTATTTTATTCTCTTTATAGTCAAAATTCGCCAGCAGAAGATACACTCACAGCAATATGCGGTTCATATGACCCACTTATGAGGGTCCTATGATTCTTCCAATACGACCCATTAAAGAGAGTCTTTGGACACATATGTCAATAAGAGTTGTTTGACTCGAATTGCTGAGTCGCCATTATCTCGGGTCAATTGACTCGATTGTACAGGACTTAAGACTCATTAACGGAATGTTTACTATACAGCGTATATACATATTTACGCCAGCTTGCATACATATTTACATATTTTTACATACATATTTATATATTTTTACCTTACCTAACCTACTTACACATTTATATAGCCAGATTTACACAAATATACACACTTGTATAGCCATAGTTACTCAAGTTTACACGTGTAAACACATATTAAAGCAAGTTAGTTTACACTATTATACACATGTATTTACATAATTTACACAAGTTTACACACATATATAAACAAATCACACAAGTTATACATATCTATACACTTATTTACGCACACATGTACTCGTGTATAAGCTTATGTACACATCTATGAAGCTTATTTACAAAAGTTTACAAATGTATGTACACAAATTTATACACGTGTATACACAAATTTACACAAGTTTACATACGCCTATACACAAGTTTACACTTTTGTACACATCTGTATAGCATATATATACACACCTTTACACAAACGTACACAAATTTACACACGTGTATATACCTATTTACACAGTTACACACGTGTATACTGATAATTACACACGTTTACATTTGTATACCGACCTGCATTGTATTTTATCATCTTTGTCAAAATTCGCCAGCAGAAGATAGAACTTCAAGCTTGTAGGGAAGACAACAATAGGAAGAGAAACGACATGTTTTTAAAATTTTTAAACATCAATTTTTTTCATAACATCATTTATTAATTTAACAATACATTCACCTTATAATGTACAATGCAATAAATTCACCATCACTTAACAGAATTGATTTGCACAAAAATCAAGGGAATATTTTTGTTGTAACCCTTACATCGTTCTCATTATAAATCTGCAAGATTTCTTTTATATTCCTTTGGGTAGGCTAAATGGAAACTATCACGAGGATGCTGAAGAGGAAGGCTCATATTCTGACATACAGAAAAAAGGATAAGTTTTAGATCAATGATTTACACTACTCTATAATAATGGAAAGGGAAATAGTGACATTTTATTTTGGTTAGTATCTTATTCGACCTCCGTGCTGAAATTAAGTCAGCCACTCTTCTTCTTACTTTCTATAAGGTTCCGATACACAGCTCCCGTTGCTTAGATCTATTCTTGCTGCGAGAAACTAGCCATGTTGTTAGCAGTCGATAATAATGATTGCTGTTCAGTGGAAATGCATTTCAGATTAAAACGAGTAAATAAAAAATAAACCTAACAATAATGAATAAGAACACGTATTAGCAAATAAATTTGACACTATTAAATAATTATAATTTACGTTAGGAAAAAGTGAGAAAAGTGTTACTTACTTAGATTCCTGTTTTCGTTCAATTTTTCTTGAACTGGTAAGATTTGAAGGGGCAAGACGAACAATGTTGGAAAATGCTTATTCAACGTTCGGTTTTTGAGGGAGACTGTTCTCGCACTCAAGAGTTGAAGAGGCTATCCCTACTGAGAGATAGATAGTCTTTAGATAACTTGTCACATCCATAGTAATATTAAAGAGTAATATTAGTTTTAATAATTTTGTATTAATCTTTTTACTAATACGAACAGCGAATTCGTCCAGTATCGCTATCTGCCATGTTTTCATAACTTGATTTCGTATCTTTACCGGAAATGATTCCCATTTCCTATGACTTTGCTCGTTAAGCTGTGTTTGGCGCTGTTAGATGAGTCGGGGATTCGTAAACACTTGAAGATGGGTCGTATAACTTATCTACGAAGTACTGTATTCTTATAATCGAGTCAGAGAGCTATAACCTAATAAAATGAGTCCTATGATCTGGAAATTGCTATGAGTGTAGAACTTCAAGCTTGTAGGGAGAAAAAAGGATTTTAATGATAAATCTGTTGCTAAATTCTAAAATAATAATCGCCGTGTTCATAGAGTAGATAGCTCTTGAAGGGTAGACAACAACAGGATGAGAAACGACATCTTTTTAAAATTTTTAAACATCAATTTTTTTATAAAGTCATTTATTGATTAAACAATGCATTCAATTTATAATGTACAATGCAATAAATTCACCATCACTTAACGGAATTGATTTGCACAAAAATCAAGGGAACATTTTTGTTGTAACCGTTACATCGTTCTCATTATAAATCTGCAAGATTCCTTTTACATTCCTTTGGATGGGCTTAATGGAAACTATCACGTAGGCCTATTGCTGAAGAGGAAGGCTCATGTCAGTATCCTTGGCAATCTGAAATACAGATTAAAGGATAAGTTTTAAATCAATGATTTACACTCCCTACAATAATGGAAAGGGAAATAGTGACATTTTATTTTAATTATTATCTTGTTCGACCTCCGTGATGAAATTAAGTCAGCCACCCTTCTTACTTTTATAAGGTTCCGATACACTGCTTCCAGTATTTAGCTCTATTCTTGCTGCGAGAAACTAGCCATGTTGTTAGCAGTCGATAATAATGAATGCTGTTCAGCATTTCAGAACAAAACGAGTAAATAAAAAATAATCGTAACAATAATTAATAAGAAAGCGTATTAGGAAATAAGTTTGTAACTATTAAATAACTATAATTTACGTTAGAAAAAAGTCAGAAAAGTGTAACTTACGTTTTCGTTCAATTTTCGTAAAATTTGAAGGAGCAAGACAAACAACGTTGGAGAATGCTTATTCAACGTTGGGTTTTTGAGGGAGACTGTTCTCGCACTCATAGATGAAGAGACTATCCCTGCTGACAGATAATCTTTAGATAACTTGTCCCATCCATAGTCACATTAAAGAGTAGTATTAGTTCTAATAATTTTGTATTAATCTCCTTACTAATACGAACGGCGAAATCGTCCAGTATCGCTATCCGCCATGTTTTCGTTACTTGATTTCGTATTTCTACCGGAAATGATTCCCATTTCCTATGACTTGGCTCGTTAAGCTGTGTTTGGCGTTGTTAGATGAGTCGGGGGTTCGTAAACACTTGAAGATGGGTCGTACAATTTATCTACGAAGTAATGTATTCCTATACTTGAGTCAGAGAGCTATAACCTAATAAAATGAGTCCTACGATCTGGAAATTGTTGTGAGTGTACAAACAGGAACATTGTCACGTGCTAACTCGGTCAAGGACTTCGGCATAACATTCGTTAAGGAGTTTAATTTTAACTTGCATCAACAACATTTATTGGCACATTGTAAAAGGCTGATCGGGCTATAAAAAGATTTAATCAGATTATTAAGGATCCTAATATGTTTTAAGCTCTACAGTTTCTTAAAATTAAGTAAAATGCTATATGCCTCCCTCATTTGGTTTAGTTATTCAAAACGTTATCTGTTTTCCAAAATTAATTCGGAACATATTAAGTATATTCTTAAAATCTCCGATTCTGACGAGCTTTTTGCCAATTCTTCGACTAATCTTGACAGTTATTTTTTAAATAATAATAAAAAGATTTTAATTAAATTATTCGCCGGCGATATTTACTCGCCAAAGTTGCTCACTTTAATTGGTTTTAGTTTCACAGTACCCGTAGAAAGACTTAGAATTTACAAACTATAAGGTTTCATTCTGATATTGATCTTTATAGTCCGGCTGTTAAACTTTGTAATATTTTTAATATTGTTATTAAACTAGTTCCCTTTTTTAATTCCTTTTGACTCATTAATCTCGCTGTTGTTGGGTCTTCTATTGACCTGTATTGCGAGAGGCACGTCGGTTAATTCCTGTTAGGACTGTTTTCCTTATCGACTTACCCCTTGTGTCACAAACTACCTAATTTATTAAAATGAATTTTAGCCTTTATTTCATTTCATTTTAGCTATTATACCTGCATTTCGTTTGGCTCTTGTCCGCCGTTATTGATATAATTTATCACGTTTGCATAACGCAAGAGGTTAGTCAACCAAAAATATCATATCGAAGTTGTAATTGAAATTCAAAGCTTCGTTTTTACACATATGAACCACAGATTCCCTCTGTTGTCGAACATTTATAATCTAGATTTATATTATTGTTTATTGTGAAAATTTTTAAATAAGTCCGTACATAATAAATAATATTTCTCTCGTCCTTTCTTTCGTGACTTTTTTATTTATTTATTTATTTATTTATTTATTTATTTATTTATTTAATCTTTGTATGGGGTTAGACAAATTACTGCTCGCTAAATGCGTCCTTTTATTCGACAAAGTGACTTGTGTAATGTTTAATTCAGAGTGGGTAGAGAGACTTATTTTGACACTGTGATTCGATTATGATGTTGAAGTCATCATTCATTTTCAACATACATTTTCCTTGAACAAAAAAAAAAGTCTTCCGTGTTTTAAATGTTATTTAAATAAATTCCATCGAAATTTTAACGACATTTGTTTAATAAGCCACTTATTATTCGTGGTGGTAGTTAGTTTTTTTTTTTTTTTTTTTACAATTGTCGCGAACTTCGCAGCACAAACATTCTCTTGTAGGTAATGGTATATGAATTCTCAAAGCTTATGCTTAAAATCGTTATGAATGACTTAATAATAAATTTGACAAATTATTTTAAATAGTCGTGATTGCCAAAATTTCTTTCTATAGCCACCGGTATGACCATTTATATTATGTGACCATAAATAAACGAATATAGGAGCCATTATCTGAACGAATAAATGAATACTGTTAGTGATGATTGTCTTGATAAAATTCTTAAAAAATTAAAATTGATATTACTCTAACTGTTCATTTTCTGTAAAATGTAAACATTAAACGTTGTTGGGTTTTTTTTTAATATATTCTTCATTTCTGGGTTCACCTAACCCCCCCCCCCCGCGACCAGAAGGATACAATCGAAGAAACTGAATCCGTGACCTCCTTGGTTAAAAACAGAAGCTGAAGGAAATCGATAAAATTAAAACATAAAAAAGAGGGCTATTTACAACTACTATAGATGAGAAGGCTTTTTTTTTTCAACAACTATAAACATTAGAATTATTTATTTAATAAATAACAAATAAAGGCTGCTTTAAATTGTTTCCTTTGACCTATGTTAATACTATCATTACAGTAAATTACAACAAGCCAGTTGGAAACAACCCAACAGTTTTAACCAACTGTGAAGGAATTAGGAAGGAAGCAGATTCAAGAACAGCTGCCAGGCGCATCTTTCAGGCCACTGTCTGCTTCTTATAATAGCAGAAGGGGGCGTCTTCTTCCACAGCCAAGACAAGGTCAACTTTAATCTTGCAAATTATAGGTGATCACAGCTCAAGTTCTAATGAGTGATGTTCTAATTTCATTGTAACGTTTCCGTTAAGACACTAATGTCATGATGAGATATAGATTGTTAAAAACTGACTTAAAAAGACATTTGAACGAAGCATTTTATTAAAATCATTTAGATAAATCAACCTCATCGTTCCGATCCATTCCATTTGTTTTTTTCTTTTGTGAGCTGCTGCTATCTTAGACCTGACGAAACTGGTCGATCTCTCAACTCAGTCCTCGGAAAACGTGCTCGCAATGGTGTTTTGTAGAAATAGAGAAAAGCTCAAGTAAAATATATCATATAAAATTATTCATAAATCGCATGAAATTTTGACAAAATTATATCACACATTAAACATAAACAGTAGACTTCGAGTTTTTGGTTCCGAGTTTTGAAATGCCATTTCATATTAACTCTTATCTTATCTTATAAATGCCATTTCATATTAACTCTGTGAACGAGGACTGAAAATTGCTTTCAACACTAAGAAACAAACTTTCAACACTGAAAAACACTTGCACCCAACTCCTAAACCCTCCTAAGGAAGACATGAAAACGAAATAAGCTAAAAGCTAACGTGAAAAACTTGTGATAAATGCTGCATCTGAATGACGAAACTTGAGTTCAAGGATTGTTACAACTAACTAACAGGTCATTAATGAATACGGATCACAATTCCTCCTTCGCGCAATACCTTCTCCAGAACAAGCATTGATTTATAATTATTGACGAAAGGTCACAAAAAAACAAGTTTTATTCAAATCTATGGACATTTACACATTAAATCCGTTCAAAAATACAACTGTTAAAATAATCAATACAATTTCGATCATTTCAATTTCGGATAATTACATTTGAATTGGTCATTTCAAAACCCGCAACGTATATTCTGGGTAAAAAAACCACGTAAGTCGGTTCATACCTTTCTCTTCAAATGATACCGCCTAACTGACGTTCATTGCTTAAACAACATAAGTCATTGTTAAACAACGGAAAAAGTGTTCCTGAAGAACAAAAAAGAATATTTGCTCCTTCGACATATATGAGTTTTCATTATGATTCAGAAAAACAAGCTACTATCATAGCCGAGGAATTTATTGATGGATTCATTCAACATTCATTCATATTAATCTCAACTCCTGTGTCACTTCCATGAGCTAAAGCTTATGATTTGAGAATGCCAATTAATAAATAGTAAAAAAATTAAATGATTTAAAGCGAGTTCAGGATAGCATTCTGGAATAAAGAGCATATGCTATTTTATCAAAACATATTTAGCTGGCCAACTGCAAATGTTGAAGATAATCCAGATGAAAATGATGGAGAATATGATTACGTGCCATAATGATAGTAAAACATGAAAATGCAATGTTGATAAGATAATATTGAAGTGTAATTTTCAATAATAATGATTAAAAATATGATTAATATGATTGTTATGTTCAAATTATATACCATCTAACCCTGTTTCTTGCTAAAACAACATAAGTCAACAACAGCTTTTCACGGTTTTTATATTATTATTATTACTCATAAATTATAAAGATTATTCGATATTTCAATCTTTTAAAAGTTCGACCACTATATTCAGCCCAAAAAAGTCCTTTAAAACTCGTTTACTTGTGAACGACACAGTTTTTATTGATAATAAATAAAACACTCTTTCACTATAACAAGATTAAAAAAGGAAAAATAAACTTTGTATAATGTAATAAATATGTTTAAACATTTTGAAAAATTCATGTATTTGCGTACTTTTTTATTACTTTAAAAAGATAACATCTTTGAACCAATTTACAAGATGAAATGGGGAGGGGGGGGGGGGCGCTTGCACAAAGAAGAAGTAGAAAGTTCTCTCTATTCCCTGTTATGGTGCTCAACATATGCCAGTTTCTATAAAATGGCGGCTATAAGCGACGAACAACTTGAAGCCTTATAAACATAAACATTCCGTGCATTTTTATTTTAATAACATGCTTATTTTAAAGTTTTCTTCAATGTAAAAAATCAGTTCTCTTCCCACATTAAACATTAATAAGGACTATACAGGATGAGTCACAATGAGTGTAACATTTTTTGGAGAGATCAGGTTGAGCAAAGAAATGTCAATGAGCATAGATACAGAATTACAACAGATCAAAATTCTGAATAATTACATGTAGTTAACTGAATAATTACAGAGCCTAAATACAAGCAGAATCATCGAACTATGACATCGTTATTGCGAATTGGATTAACTGTTCACCAACAAACAAGTGATTGCCAATTGTTAATGGGCTGTATTTTGCGCTTTTAATGGTAACTATATTAAAACACTAATAAAAATTTGATCTGTGGTAATTCTGTACCTAATTGGAATGCGACATAAGCAATGAAATTATGACATTTGTTTGCTCAACCTGACCTTCCAAACAGAATGCCAAAGTTTTTACACTCTTTGTGAATCATCCTGTGATAAAATCGTTTTATGTACAACGCTAAAATTTCACATCAAGATAGAATTCTTCCCAGGCTGTTTTAAATTTATTGACTCCGTCTCAGATTCCCCTTCCACGTTTCTGATTCGGGAAGGCAAAAGAGCACTACACGAGTGCTGCCACCGTGGCACAACACGATACCAGTTTAAATTCTAGCTCAGAACTACGTTCCCCCTCCCTCGTTTCCAAGTGATTTTATTGGAATATTTGGCGAATGACTCACGGTTAATATCTATAGTTTATAACGCCTGCCAGTAATGTGTTAAGCGAAAATCTTGTCCTCTATGAAATAATAATAACTGTCTAGTTAGTTTATTACGGATGTGGGGGTTAAAATGAGACTTTTTGATTCGCTGGTGAAGAGTGTTATTTACTATGGGGCGGAGGTGTGGGGGTGGGAATGCGACAAAACCATTGAAACGATACAAAACCAGTATTTAAGATGGATTATAGGCTGGCAAAATAATACACCGTCATATATAATGCTAGGGGAAATGGGGAGAATGAGCCTAAAGATCGGAGCATGTAAAAGAACTTTAGACTACATAGAGAAAGTAGAGAAGATGCAGGATGGCAGAATCCCCAAAGGCTGCTGGGAAGCAGTGAGAAAAATATTTAAAGAAGGGAAAAATATACAGTGGTTGCAGAAAATGGCCGAAGAGACATCTGACGAGATGGTGAAAGAATGGTGCAGCGATCATGCAAACAGAAGACAGGCAAATGAGAAGGTTATGCTGGAGTTAGTACAGAGGGAAATAAGCGAAAGGAACACAAAAATCAAGAAGTCAAGCTATTGCAGCTATTATAGGGAAATTAAAGAACACTTGCAAAGAGAAAGATATATGGGTATGAGAATGAAGGACAAGGATAGGGCATTATGGGCAAGGGCAAGAGCGGGAAATGAATGGAGGGCTGGGAAAAAAGGGTTTTCAGAGGATGAAAAGAAATGCAGAGTGTGCGGAAAAGCAGAGGAGACGGCGGAACACGTTCTCTTTATGTGCGAAGAACTGGAAGTAGCAAGAAGAGCACATAATCTAAGTAAAGTGGAAAACTGGGAAAAGATATTATTAGGGGGGAACTCGGTCAATTGGCAAATAGTTAAATTTTTAAAAGAAACAGAGCAGATAAGAAATGGGGAAGAAAGAGAAGCAGAAGAATAAAATAGCACGAACCAAAGTAATTTCCGTGGTGTATATGTATAATCAATATATGACAAATGTAACGGTTTAATTGAAACGTATTGTAAGTAAAGAGGCATATGTAGTGAATGTGTATGTAAACAACTGTGAAAGCATATGTATTTTCCATTTTTTGTATATACAAAATAGGAAATAAAACTGAATTATCTATCTATCTAGTTCATCTCAAAGATTCTGAACAATAAAGAAACAAACAAACAAAATCCGGAGCCGTGCCAATTTAATTGTCGCTAAAATTTTACAATTTTATTTCAAATCAAATCCAGGCCAATTTTCACACTTAAACATGTTTTAGCAATTTCTTAAAATAATAAAATTATAAATTGTTATTTAGTTATAATTGTACTATAATGTAGTCGCAATATCCGACATGTAACGAAAACCATTTTATGAAAACTATGCTGATTCACTAAAATGAATCCAGTTATATTTTATACTTTTTGAATTTTTGTAATTTTAAGTGGCAATGTATTATCCCCATTGGAGGCAGAGTGTATAATAATAATAATAATAATAATAATAATATCTGCTTGATTCAAGATACAAGGACACTCATGTCATGTCAGTTTCTAGAAAATGGCGGCCTAAACCGTTGAACAACATGAAGCCATATGAGCGCTAATATATCTTAACGTTTGCAAATAAAATGTTATCACGATTATATGGATTTTTATTTTAATAACAAACCTTAAGTGTTTTCAGCTTTTAAAAAATCATTCACTTCCCACATTAAAAACTTTAATAAGGACTATTAAAAGCATTTATTACTTAAGTACATCAAAGAGTGTACTTAACCCTATTAGTGATAAAAAAAATTGTATATACTCAAAGAATATTGTTGGAGTTCAATTAGGATTACAGCGTTTTAAGAAAAAGTTAATAATTTTAAAGGAAAAAATGTAGTGGTAGAAATTAATTCACTTCAATAAAATGATTCTACATCCCCCCCCCCCCCCCCCCCCTCGTCCTTTTAGGTTGTTTTGCTAACCCCATTAAATTTATTGACCCGTCTCTGCCTTCCCTGTGTTCTTTATTGGTTCGGGATGCGCCGCGTTCGGGAAGGTATGAAGAGTGCTGCCACCGTGGCAAAATATGAAACCAGTTTAAATTTAAATCAGAAATACCAGGAATTTACTGTTTGAGAGAAATACATATGCCTCTCATAATTTTCTGATAATGCGTGTTCCCCTCCCAAATTTCAAAGAACATTCGAATATTTGGCGAATGATTCATAGTTAATAACTCGTTTCCAATGCCTGCTAGCAATCTAGATTAAGTCATTGTCCTCTTTGAAACAGCAACTATCGAGTTAACTATTATTCCTATAAAATATTAAAGACTTAAAAGAAGCAAGCGAACTGCATTCAAATCCGTATCAATTTGGCGCCGGTTTCTTTGCAAATAATGCAACGCTCAAGTATCTTACATTTTCAAAGAAATCCTCTTTTTGTCAAAAAAAATGTTTTATTCTCCTTCTTCATAATTGTCTGCCTTTGATAGATGAAACGACAGCATCTGCCAAACAGTAGCAAATGAAATTTATGATTTCATACATGGACTGTTTATGAACTGTACTTTTGTACTTATTGACGGAAATGAGCTAAAAAAGGTTATTAACAGCAATGAAATTATAGAACTTGACCCAGGAAAACTGTAATGCTGATTTTTAATATACTGCTTAAAATTCATCTATAATTCGTATGATAAGACATAATTATAATAGTGAATTTAAACTTTCACAAAACTAGTCTGGCCGCCATTTAGTGCGGGAGAACGGGAAACACTAATGCCATTACATGCAGCTGGGTGGGGTGAGCATGCGCACGAGTTTTCATCATTTTCTTGACGTCAGCAATATCATTTGTTTTACGAGAAAACATATGAAATAAAACATAGTTTAATTGTTTTTCTAATAATTTGGTCTGCCATAAACGCTTATGGAATTAATAAAATGAATTTTTATGAACAGATTACAGTTTTGTGTTAGTGACAACTCTAGCGAAAAGTTTTCTTATTTCCATGTAAATTTCTACTTAATGCACTTATGTGTTTCTTCATTTATTTATTGCTTTAAATTAAATTTTTTGCAACGATTTTCTTGCCGAGTTGACGAAGTTTGATGTTGTTTACAATAAGAATAGGAGGGGAGCTTTTCCGGAACCTTGATAGGGCAGCCGGACTTCTCAAAGTAAATGTTAATATAATAAATACTGCGTCAAAAGTGTCCTAACTGTATTCATTATCATCACCATTGTGGGAACCTTGTTTCTGGATTAATTTCTAGAACCAAACCACAGTGAATGAAAATTTTGGCATAAAATTTATTGCCCTTCAAAAATGATAAACATGGCTACAAACTACTAATTAAAACCCTAGTGTGCTTCAAGGCTTAAACCAGACTTCGAATTAAGTGAAAAACTGTTATTTTCCCCTTATTTTGTTAAAAAAAAAAACAACATTAAGAAAGATGTTATCTATTTAAACTAACAGATAGAATCAAAGGTTTTAAAGGAACATTTAACACTGTCTTAATTACGCGATTAATTAATTCTTAAACCGATTCAATAATTAAAATTAAGAAAGTATCAGCGTTGTGTATTCTCCGCAATAACCCAGTTGAAAGTTAAAATTTTAGTCCCCTTATTAATCCCTTTTCTCAAAAAAAATCCTTTCATTACTAAATTCCATTGAAAAAAAATTATTTTTAGTCAAACTGTTTTTCTTTCAAGAAATATTGACATAGGACACCAAAAAGAAAAGAAAATCTGAGTTCATTTAATATCTGCTAAGGAACAACATAGTGAAAAAGAGGTTTAGATTTTATTATAGTAAATAAAATAATTAATAGCTGCACAAATATACAGGGTGAGGCATTTATCTTGAGACAACTGAATATCTCGGAAACTAAGCACTGTACGAAAAAATGGCCGAAATCAAAGGTTAAAACTCGCGGAGGAGATTCATTAGTTAAAAAATTACCCCCCTCCCCCTTGTGAGGGGGGTAAATTTGAAATCTTAAATAGGAACCCCTATTTTTAATGGTATATTCAGATTGTGCACAATATTCGAGAAATGGTTTATCCTTGGTGTTTTTTCAATTGATCCAACCGTTTAGGAGATAAGAGGCCCTGAAAGTGCGGAACTTTTAAAGTTTTGAACCCAATTTTAACAATGAAGACAAAGAGATAGAGAGTGGGTCTTACAAACATTTCTATTCTACTTTTTAATGGTCTTTAAGAATCCGATGTCAGAATTTTAAAAATCCAATATTTTTCAATACACACGCATAGACGCTGTCTCCATAGGACTGCTACCCCTCAAAAGTTTACTTGTGCACTAAAAAATATTGAATTTTTGAAATTCTGACTTCGGGTTTTCCTAAAGCTGTCCTCCACTTTCGCCCCGGCGCCATTATATGGTAATTTTATCGCCAATATATTTTATCCCAACAATTTAGATTTTAGGAAAGCTTTAATTTAAATCGTTCTTAATTAAAAGGAAAATATCGTGGGTTAGGTTAGGTAAGTATTCTAAATAACTGAATTCTTAGTTTTCTATTTGACTTGTTAACCTCTCTGCAGGGTCTTTTTTATGAAAGTGGGTCTTAAAGTATTTTTGCAGGGGGCGAATGTGGAAGGGGTGAAAGTGGAAGGGGCGATAGTGGACGGGGCCAAAGTGGAAGGGGCGAAATTGGAGGACAGCGTTTTAACACAGCATAGAAAGATAATTAAAATAGGGGGAAGGGGATTTAATTTCACAATTGCAAATAATGACCGAAAAGGTAAACAATGTAGTTTACAAACTGTACAAACATCATGCCACTTTTGTACATAGAAAAAGAATTGAAAATATCCATAAAAGGTTAAACATCATTCACCATTAACTGATGTTACAGAGGACATGGTTTGTAGAAGAAAAAGTTTGTACAAAAAAGTTTTGACCAAAAAATCAACTTTTAAAAAAACAAGATTTTAACAAAAGTAAAATCTGATAATGTTGGTCACTTCCTGTACTATGACTTAATACGCATAGTTCATACAGAAACTAGACAATGTATATGTAATCCCATAGCCTCAAAAAATAAACCCAACTTCCCAACAAATTTGCCCAGAATACAAAAAAAAATTAAGAGAAATTTAGCCTATTCACCTGAAATTAGTTTTTAGAAATTTGACAAAACAAAAGGGAAAGAGAAAAATTGCACAAAAGCTGAAGGGAAAAAAAATTAAAAATTATGCTCTCGCAGGGATTTGAACCGGCTAATCTCTGTGCCACTCTTTTTTAAAGATGGTTAGTTTGGTTTATTTCGTATTAACGTCCTTTTCAACTGCCATGGTCATTTGAGGACGGCGTTATAGGGGCCGCAAATTTTGCCTCGCAAGGGTTCTTTATCGTGCAGCTGGCAAACGACTACACGGGACTAACGGCTTTAACTCCCTTCCGAAGGAAGTGCATGGTCTCAGGATTTTCCCCCTGAAAAAATCCTCGTCGTCCTCGGGCATCAGAGGCGATCACGCAACCACTGAGCCACCGAGGCCGATTTTTAAAGATGGTTTTTATTTCTCAGGAATTAAATACTATATATTTAGTATAAGCTAAGTGAATTCAACGAACCGATACTATTTGCATCCTACGTGGCAAAATGATTCTGGGACGAGTTGAATGTGCCGATTTTCCTGAGTGACAAAATGTTCCGGGGACAATGTGAATTTGACGGCATGAATATGACGACCTGAATATGTCAAGTCGCATAAGTGACAAAATGATTCCAGGTCGAGTGAATGTGGCGATTTGAATGAGACAACATGAATGTGACCAAAAGTGACTATGACCAAGTGAAGTGTGACGAAACGACCTGTTTGTTAACATCCCTTGATCCATTCCCAAAAGATCACGTATCTGCTACCTTACCCCCCTCTCTCCCTTAGGTGGTCAACAGTGGCCAGTTCTTTACCCCCCCTCCTCTTTTACTTGATCACGTGGTTTATGGACGACCCCGGAATATGAATCTGACGCAAAGAGCACTACGTCATCTGCATGTTAGCGTTCTGATGTTAATAAACGCTGCTGGTAAATCATATCCCTGAATATCTGGGTGGCGATTCAAATATAGAAGTAATGGCTCCAAATTTAAAATGTACAGGAGGGGGATAAAGGACACCCCTGCCTGACACCTTTTAACAGTTCAAAGGTAGACGAAATGGAGCCATTAATCGCCAGACAGTGTGGAGATAATCGCAGCAAATAACCGAAGATGAAGATGGTGAAACACTCTGAAAAAGGAAATCATGGTTCACTTTATCAAAGGCCTTTTTCTGGTCAAGGCTCAACACAGTAAGAGTCTGTTTGCGAATACGTGCTTCCTCCATGACACACCTAATGGTTATAAGGTTGTCGGACATCCGGCGAGATGGAATTGAGCATGATTGCCCTGGATCGAAGAACTCTATTAATGAAAAATAAGAAAGAACTCTATGTTACTATGAAGTTTGGACCAAATTTTTCCAGTGGGGGTCGGAAAAGTGGGGGTACCGAATACCTGGTCTTTAGAACTATTAAACGTTTTCAAAAGGCCACTATTGCATGTGATATATCATTCGATCGAAAGAGATGGAAACAAAAGAAGTTCATTTCCATTTTCTAAAGACTACCCTACATTCGAAAAAATCAATTTTTTAGTTTTAAAAATGGGGGTTAAAAAATTAGGATAAAAGGGATAAAAAATAGACGAACTCCGCTACTTCATTATATCCTCCTCGGAGGAATTAATTTCTTGTTAATTATTTCAAGAACCAGGAGAACGAATAAAATGCAAACAATTCAATTTTAACAAAATAATTTATAAAAATCCGCTATTAAAAATTCAATAAAATTTCTTCATCAAAAATACAATTTCTTTATCATAATACAATTATAAAAATGTGCTAACTTGTAACAATGTAAAATATTAAAACTCGTGCCATCTTGGGTGAACTTCTTTTTTTATAATGAAATAGGAAAAGTTATATTAGACGAAACACATAATTTCGGATTGTTAAATTCAGCTCATTTTCTGAGCTTAAAATATCCGAATCGGTAGATTTATGACTTTATACCTCGTCCAACAAGAGAAAAACAGGGCGTGTTTCCGGTCTGATATCGACTACTCACTCATCCGCAATGCTTTGTGGGATCTCTCCTTCAGCGGCTACACAAGTCAATTTGTAATGGCGTCGCCGTGCAACAGCTCTTCAGCCAAACAAGGAAAAACTATTCACAGCCAGGCTAGGGAGATTGTGTGCAACGTATTTTGCTACTTAAAAGGAAAACAGTGTTTTAAAAGCTCATCTGCCTTGATAGAAGAAACTTCCAAGGCAACGCAAGTTTCTTTTTCTTGCGTTCGAACAATTGTTCAAGAAGGAAACGAAGCGTCTTCATGCGAAGCTACCACCCCCCTCTCCTCACTTTTCGACTCCTGGAAAGAAAAGGCCCAGGGAATCTCGAACAACTAATCTGGATGACTTTGACCTCTCGATTGCACGAGCATGTGTATCCGAAATACACTCAGAAGGTAATTATCCTACTCTGAAAAATGTGTACCAGAAATTTAGAGAAAAAACTGGCTACGTCGAATCGAGAACTTCCTTCGCCACCATTATGCATGATAAATTGCATATGAAGTATGGCAAAATCAACCACATCGAGCGGGCAGATGTTATCGCACAACGACGTCGTTTTTTAAGGCAAGTACAAATGCTACGCAGGGACCCCACACGTACTTTCATATATCTGGATGAAACGTGGGCTAATGCACACCATGGCTGTGAAAGACAGTGGCATCACGACGGGAAAAGCTGTGCTCAACCAGGGAGCTCGGAACCCTACCGCGGGCGTTTCATTCCTACGGGTAAAGGCTCCCGTCTCATTCTTTTGCATGCTGGAAGCGATAAAGGGTTTGTGAACGACTGCTGTTTATTATTTCGGTCAAAAAATAAATCCGCAGATTACCATGACGAAATGAATGGGGATTGTTTTCATGAATGGTTTAGAACAAAACTGCCGCCAAATATTCCGAAAAATTCAGTAATCGTCATGGATAATGCCCCATATCACTCACTCGGTGGAGAAGGCCAAAGCGCCGTGCAGCAATACAAGGAAATCGGATATGATAGAGTGGTTGGCCCTACGAGGAATACCTACCGAAGCAAAAATGTCAAAAGGTGAGCTGTACGATGTTATCAAACAACACAAAACAGCAAAGCGCTATGTTATAGATGAACTGGCTAGCGATGCCGGCCATTTAGTGATAAGACTACCTCCTTATCACTGTGATCTCAATCCCATTGAACTTATTTGGGCACAGGTAAAAGAATATATACGGAAGAAGAATACAACTTTCAAGATTGCTGATGTTGAAAAACTAACGAGAACGGCAATTGATAATGTAACTCCTGAAAATTGGAGAAAAGCGATAGAACACGTTTTGCGTGTGGAAGAACGATATTGGGAAACGGACTGTTTGATTGAAGATCAAGTGGAGCCTTTAATAATTCATGTTAATGGAGAAGACAGCAACAGTGAAGAAGAAGAAGAAGAAGAGTGGAATGACATTAACGTTCTACCACAATCTCCTTAGCCTGAATTTAGATATAATTCAAAAAGTCTTTTTCAAGACTATACATTCTCATGGCCAGCAAATAAACGAAAGAGATATCGTTAACTGGAATGGAAAACGTATCATAAAACAATAAAAAATAAGATAGCATCTTTAATAAAACCTT
>JAHWFO010086905.1:316110-338691 GCA_023313115.1 Rhysida immarginata
TAGGGGACTCCTGGACTGCTGAACGATGGTAGCAATCGCTTCCGAAAAGATCTTACAGGTTGTATTTTTCTATTTTATTGTTGTGGCAAAAGAGTCATTCATTTATTCTTACAATATACCTTATGTTGCCTGAAATATCCAGCCACCCCCTTCGAAATGTGGTATCTGCTGATTTACATAATTATGGCTAGTAGATGTATACAACAGTTTCTTTAGTGTTAGACCGGCATTTTAGCGAAAAGAATACAACGAGTCATTCCGAAGATGTTACGTGTGCAGCAAATCTGTCCGAGCAATTTCGACTACTGGATTTGACTCGTTCCACCGTCAATGATGTAATCGTGAAATGGAAACGTCATCGAACAACAACAGCCCAAGAATGGGCAGATAGACCAAAGATAATAACAGACAGGGACCGCCGAACGCTGAATCACTGGCTAACGACTTCCGACATGCATCAGGAAGCATGGTCAGCACTAGAACTCTCCGCAGAGAATTTCATGCCATGGGATACCATCAGGCCCTTAGCCGGGGGGGGGGGGGGGGGCACCGACGACCACCCCATTATGGAAAAAAGGTCCGCCTCCCAAATATGCAAAAAGGTCCGACTCAGTGGAATTTTTGAAAATCGACCCCCCCAAGATAACGTCCTGGCTACGGCCCTGACCATGGTCGTGCAGCAGCACACAAGCCCAACATCAGTAACATCAATGCCAAGCGTCGGTTGGGGTGGTGCAAAATTCGAGCAAGTGGACTCTGGACCAGTAGAAACGGGTTTTTAGGAGTGAAGAATCACGTTACACCATCTGGGAGTCCGATGGAAGAGTTTCGGGCTGGCGAACGCCTGGGGAACGCTTCCTGCGCGAATGGGTTGTGCCAACATCTATTATTGCTGACCTCGCCAACGCTCTTAGGGAGGAGTGGAACGCAATTCTTACAGAAACTTATTAAAAACTAGTCGAAAGCCTCCCAGTAGTGTGCACGCTGTTATTGCAGCGAAAGGAGCTCCAACGACATATTAGTCACGTCATAATAAAACGTTGTTTCTTTATGTGCGTATGTCCGGATATTTCTGGCAACGTAGGGTAGGAATCAAAGGTAAACAATTGGAATCTATTAAACAATCGGTAATTGAGGCAAAACGGGATAGCTTCAGAGAGGTGCATATGGAATTATTTATAACTACTTACAAATTTTTAAACGACATAGGTAAATGCTTGACTAAAAGCATATTCCATATTATACAGGGTGGGCCATAAGTCCCTTACCACCCCTTGTACAATTCGTGTTTGTGGAAATTGACGGACAACCACCATGTGGGGACATATTAGGCCTAGGGGGAAGTCATATGACTGGGGGCTCGGGACTAGTGATGGTCGATACCGATACGATACTATCCGGTATCGGGCAATACCAATCATAGAAATAGTCGATACCATAGCGATACTTACAAAACATAGACTATCGCGATACCGATACTACGTACTCGGGCACAAGTATGATATCGCTAGTAGTTAACTTGCGAATGCACAAATTATAAGAAACAACTGACACTGCAGATAATGATAACGGCATCCCAATTGAATTTTGCCAGTATATAAACCTCAAAATATGCCAGATCCTCTTGAGTATTGGAAACGGCATCAGGACATGTATCCTTATGGTTCAAAATTAGCATTAAAATAATTTTGTGCCACATCAGTGCCCTGTCGTGACCACCGAGAGACAAGGCCTGAGCGCGGAAACATCATACATTGTTACATCATCCTTAGAAGGGCTAATTTAAGACTTATTATTGGTAGAAATACGAATAACAATACCCTTCTAATGATGATGTAACAATGTATGACGTCTCCGCGCTCAGGCCTTGTCTCTCGGTGGTCACGGCCCTGTGAACGTTTATTTTCAGGGGCAGGTCTTATTATGACTAATACAAGAAATAAGCTGGAGGGAAATCGCCTATCAGAATCGTTTTCTAAATTATTTAACAAAGGAAGAGTGGGGACTTGATTAAAAGCAAAAATTCGGAATAAATTAAAAAAAAAAAATCATTCTCGTTTTGTGTAATTGTGCATTTCATGTTGGTATCGATCTATATCGCGATACTTAGATCCTTAAGTATCGAAGTATCGGACTTTTTGGTATCGTACGTAGAATCGGTATCGCGATAGTTTATGGATATGGTGCAGGTGACCGGGATGGCGGCCATCTTGGATCCACCATAGGGTGTTAAATGGGAAGGGAGTCAAGGGGCACATGTTTTGGACTAGAATTTCACAAGGACAGTTACAGGCTAGAACAAACAATGGTGCAGTCCGTTTGTTCATATCTTGATTCGTTCAACAGTTACAGGCATCCACATGGCGATTCTCACTGTTACATATGGTGCTCCATGTGCTCTACGTGAGCCCCCTCCTGTGCTACGGTTGTGTTTTCATCTGTTTCAGTCATGGGTCTTCCACACCCGGGTTTGTCTGCTACGGACCCGTTATCCGTGAACTTCCTGAAGAGCTGGGCAACGCTAACATGGGACACAAGTTGTTGATCAGGATGTCGTTCATCGAATTCCGCTACTACAGCCCTTGCACTCCTCACTCCCCATGCCCTTATCAACTCTGTCCTCTCCTCTGAGGTTAATAGCATGCTTTAGCACCTGCAACAAAGGATAAATAACAGTGAGAATCGCCATTTGGAATGCCTGTAACTGTTGAACCAATTAAGATATGAACAGACGGACTGCGCCATTGTTTTCCTTGGGAAATTCTAGCCCGAAATCATGTTCCACATGACCCCTTTCCCATCTAAAACCCTACGATACATCCAAGATGGCCGCCGTCCAGGTCACCTGCACCATATGACATCCCCCTAGGCCTAATGTCCCCAAATGATGGTTGTCCGTCAGTTTCCACAAACACGAATCGTACAAGGGGTGGTAAGGGACTTATGACCCACCTTGTAGAACAAAAAAAAAAAAATCTGTGTAATAACTTGCTTCATTTCCTTAAAACTCAAACACTCTACCTAATTTATATAATAAAAATCTCATTTTACTCAATTTCCCAATCAAGGATCCAATGAGACCATTAAAAGTAAATTTCTGGTCAAATATGACTTCTAATATGGTAAAACTATCCTTTGATGTAAAACTCATGTCCCTATGCCACAAACACATTCGGAGCATATGCAACGAACGGAAAGCCCATTTCCCTTTACTGAAACCTCGGGAGACAGTCTGCCAGCTGGGAAATTGAGTATCCCCATTCCCACATGGGCCGATACATGTCAGAAGAGTTTACAGGTATTTAATTTTCCCAACATAATACCAAGCTTTGCCACTGAAGCTACAAAATCAAAATGGCAAATAATTTAGAAAAATAACCCCCCCCCCCCGTGGTAATCGGATTCTTGTTTTTGAGGGGGGGGGGATACCAAAGAAATCAGAGGCGAATTTGTTGAAGTTTATGGCGACAATGCACCATCGTGCACTGGCAAAGTGGGGCAAATGGTTCAAAATGAATGACGACCTCGACGGCCATCACTGAGCGAGGAACTGAACATTTCGGCGCAAGTTGAGGCCTCCGTCTTTGATGATCGCCGAATCACTATTGAAGTAATCGCCCATAAGGTCAACATTAGTTATGTGTCTGTTGAGAACATACCGTGTAATGTACATCATCTAACAAATGTCACTGTTCAGTGGATTCCTCGTTTGCTAAGCCAATATAAAAAGCAGTGCGAAAGCAGTTGTCAGATGACAGCTTGAAGTTGTGGGAGGTGGCCCTCGAGACTTCCTTGGCAAAATCATCATGCAAGATGAGTGCTGGAGTCTACCGTTATCACCCCAAAACCAAACAAGCAAACCTCATCTCCACCATTCAAAAAGGCTCGTATCCAACCGTCAATCGGAAAGGTACCCCCAGTGTTTTTTCGGATTTCCAAGATGTTCTCAGAGATTATTTGGAACAGTGTTTCCCAAACTGGGATCGCCAAAAGTTTTCTGCAATTGCGGATTATTGTATTGTATACATGTATGTTTGTATATTTATAAGTTAGTGGTTCGTGCTACTCAGATCTTTGTGAAAGGGGTTTGCAAGTCAAAAATATTTGGGAACCACCGATTTAGAAGAAAGGAACTACCGTAACATATACTAATTCCATTATTGAGAAGGTATCAAATTTTGATCGTGCTGAAACCTGTTCATCCGTACAAAAACAGTAGAGAACACTGCAAGGGGTTCAACAGATCCACGCAGTTGCTCGGTATACCTCTTGAGTCTTGCCTTGACGGCTTCCCGTAACTTCATCAGGAGGCCACGGTAATAACTCCCCATTTAGTGCCATCTCATGATTGAACAGGTTTCAGCACTAAATGGGGAGTTATTACCGTGGCCTCCTGATGAAGTTACGGGAAGCCGTCAAGGCAAGACTCAGAGGTATACCGAGCAACTGCGTGCCCCTTCTTCACGATAATGTGCCAGCCCAATCAGCACGAGACTATGATGCTTGCAGTGGAGTTAGATCCGAAATTTTGACCGCACCCCCCCATATTCCCCTGATCTAGCACCAAGCAAATTCTTCTTTTCTCATCTGAAAAAAAAAACCCCACTAGATGGGAGGAATTTCAGGGACAATGATGAGGCCATTTCTGCTGTGGACAGCTTAACAGCCAAACTGAAGCATTCTACAAAGATTGCCTCCATCAACAGATCCATCGCTTGGAAATACTATACCAATTATCTGGTGACTAAGTAGAGAAGGACAAATCGGACCACCAAAACTCGAGGACCGCTACCTTTTTTCTGACACAATTAAGCAGACATGTCCAAAAAATTAAAGGAAAAAATAAGGCAGGAAAAGTGCGTCTGCCTAGTAGACTTACTTCTTCAGTTTCATTATCTTCTCTTTGGGTAGAATTATCATCTATTTATTTCATGGATTAAAGGTAAGGAGGATTCCTGATTTACAAGTCGGGGCCTGCACTACTACTTGAATGGATTTGAGATGTCATGGAAGCCCACATGGACAGATTGCAACAGCTTGATAGTTCACTATCTGTGGTAGCTCAAATGGTTAGAACAGCAACAATGTAAGTCATGGTCCCTGCTTTGAGTCGTGGTCGTGGAATTTTTCCTTCCCTTTTCTATTTTGTAATTATGATATATTTGAAAATTATTTTCAGCCTCATTATCATCTTCTCTTGAAGGTCAAGTATTTGTGTTCAACATTAATATCAATTTATAATTTTCCATTTTGTATCAGGTCGGATTTCAGAGTAGGTTCCGCGCTTCAGCACGGTTTCCACGTTTAGTAGCAAGTACCCATAACAAAGTGGTACATTCCGAGAATTAAATCTATCAGCGACCAGCTGCCTGAAATTTGCATGTCTGCGGTGAACCCAAGCGAAGATAGTCATGACTTCATACGAATTACGTGTGATACTGCATTACGAGTTCAGGTTGAATCAAACTGCATCCAACGCCTCTCGAAACATCAATAAGGTATTTGGTGTAGGCACCATAAACAAAAGTACTGTCCAACGTTTGTTCCGAAAATTCCGGGCAGGAGTGACGGACCTGGCAAATGAGCCACGCGGCAGACCGCCCAACGTGTTGAATGACGCTGATCTGAAGCGATGTGTGGAAGAGGAGCAGTCAAAAACTGTTCGGGACCTTGCAGGGGTCATGCTGTATCAGCGTCGACTGTCAGTAGACACCTTAGGACCACCAACAAGGTGAAAAAGCAGGACAAATGGGTCCCACACGAACTTACGGAAAAACCAAAAAGAGCGTTGGTTGGAGGTGTGTACGGAATTACTTTTTCGCCATGAAGAAGCGGGGATTCTTGATCGCATTATCACCTGCGATGAGAAGTGGCTCCTATACGACAATAGGAAACGGTCAGCACAGTGGCTGGATGCTGATGAACCCCTGCAACAGTTCCCTAAACCCCCGTTAAACCCCAGGAAGCTCATGGTTACATTTTGGTGGAACATTTGTGGTGTAGTGCATTACAGCTTCCTGCAGCAGGGGGAGACAACCACCTCTGCGACCTACTGTCGTGAACTGCATTGTATGCACACAAAACTGTGTCAGCAACAACCTGCACTTGTGCATCACAAAGGTGTCCTTCTGCTGCATGACAACGCGCGTCCGCACGTTGCACGAACGACCGTGCAGGCGCTACAGGCTCTGGGCTACGAGGTGCTTCCACACCCCCCGTACTCTCCGGACCTCTCCCCTACCGACTACCATCTTTTCCAGAGCCTGGACAATTTTCTCTGGAGGAAAACATTCCTAACCCAAGCAGACGTCGAAAACGCATTCCGGGAGTTTATTGAGTCCCGTGAACATGGATTCTATCGGAGAGGGCTCGAGAAGCTGCCAAATCGTTGGCAACAATGTTTGGATTGCAATGGGGGTTATTTCGAATAGCATGTGTGAAGGTGTCCTTTCTAGACGGCCATTAAAGATGACCTCTGCAATCGACATTTGATATGCAATGACCTGATACAAATATTCCGGGTCGCAGAATTTTTCCTTCCATTTTTCAATTGAAAAATCATTACCTATGCTTGGAGACGCTTCTCCAGTTAATAATTATTATTATTTACTTGTGAGTTCATCAACTTTCTGATGGTTTGGAGTGGAGAAATTCTCGATCTGCGGGCCAGCTTCCAGTCTCCCATTGGGCTTTCAACCGTGACAACTTGGTTGTCTTTAAGACACCTTGAGACAGCTTCGCTGTCCGTGGTGTCTGCGATAGCCCAATTGGTAGAGGCATCGGCCATGATAGTCGAGGTTCCTGGTTCGAATCCGGGTCGCAGAATTTTTCCTTCCATTTTTCAATTGAAAAATCATGACCTGATACAACTTCTTTATAGGACAATTCCTGAGCTTGTGAAAGACGTTTTAAAAAACATTAGAAAAAGTAGAATGGTATTTCTCCTATAACATTTTCCATTATTAAATAAATGCTTTTTATTTCCTAATGTTTATTATTACATGTACACAAATACTCTTCAATAACATTATAAATTCATAAAATTCACTTCAGAAAATATCCTAAAATATGAATATGATCATCAAATAACATGTCAGGGTTCTCCCCAGGCCTTTTTGAACGGGCACGCCGCCTGACTGATTTTGGTGACTGCCCAGCTGAATACACGAAAAACTGCACAACACTGCAGCATATTTTATTTGTCTTTAATTTTTGCCTGCCGGCTATTTTATCTTTATACCCACCTGATAAAATTTTCTGGGGAGAACACTGCATGTTATCTATCAAGTAAGTGATGGATGGTGTCTTTAAAAATAAAGAAACTTTGAAATAAGAAAAAAATTCCAGTTTCCCTTCCTCATCTTGTAATTGATCGTTACTTCTTGCGTCCTCCTCTTTCTTTCAGTTGTAATTGGACTATGGTGGTTGGGAGAACATTGTAATAAGCAAGTGTATTGGAATCTTTGAAGAAAATTCCCTGCAGGATGAAAGAAAAAAAAACAAAACTGAACAAAACAAAGTAATTTAGAGTTCAATTTTCTATAAACAACATATTAACGTATCTGTTGCTAACAGTTTGCTTTAAAATCTTACAGATTTTATATACATGTACTAATAAACTCTTTCATGGTAAGAAATACAAAGTTCATTCACAATGAAGCCAATAACAAGCAAGTTCATTATCTAATTTTGTAACAAACTTCAACATAAATTGATATGCAGTAAAATCCCGTTACAACGTACCTCACTTTAACGTACATTTCAGAATAATGTACAAATTTAAAAACTCTGGCCGAAACGTAGGTATTTAATGCTAACAAGTTTCAGAATAACGTACCTCACTTTAACATACACCTCGGAATAACATACTAATTTTACGATCCTTTGGTTAAATTATTACAAGTACATCGTTCGAATGTCTTGCTCTGATTGGTCAATACAGCCCATGCTAAAGTTGCAAATGCCAATGCATCAAAAGGAAACGATACGTCATCACTTAAGCCAATGGGCAGAGTTCACATTTCATTGGTTGGCCAGTGTAGCATATATTAATCCGGAAATCTCTGCATTCTACTTAGTCGGGACCCATTTTGTATGGCAATTAGATTGGAAAGCTTCACTTGACGGATGATTGCCCATCTTCATTACAGAAAGATCATACCACCATGTGTTTGTTTATTTTAGTTTAATTTTAAGTAAATGTGTATGTAACAGAGTGACAAGGAAAACCGGGAAAGGTCAGGGAATTTTTGTAACCGGGAAAAGTCAGGGAATTTTACAAAAGAGAATTTTTTAAAAGTTAACCAACTGTAATATACATGTATGCTTATTTGTCTTGAATAAAATAAAATGCTATACTTCATGTATTCTTATGTTTTTTTTAGGAAGCCTATTAAAAGAATTTCAGAATACCATTTATTGTTGATTACTGTACAACAATCAGACAGGATTGCACCAAGGACTTTTTGAAGGTATCATCTGTCCTGGAAGTCAATGAACCGGTGAGGGTTCATCTTCAACTGACATTTGACCACTTTTAAAACAACAATACCACTCATTAACCCTTGCCTGGCTCAAAGTTTCCTTCCCGTAAGCCTTCCATTGCTGATTTCCCTAATAGGAAAGAAAACTTGATGTTAACACGTTGCTCCTTCATGTCCGCCACTGAAAAATTGCCGAATACTTCCAACAGCCCTTACGAAAACCGATACACAATCTGCTCAGATGTTCACCAAGAACGATACTTGGGGAACTAATCCAGAACCGTGTTGATCTAATCAAGAACGGATGACATTGCAAGTAGCACTACACCTCTCCAGAAAATATTTCTCGTTATTTTTGGGTCCCCTTCATTTTATAAATACATATATACAAAGTGGACCAAAGAAAAAAAAAACTCGCCACTGAAAATTTCTAAGACCAATGGAAATGGTCCACAAAGGGGCGAGTGATTCTAGAAGGAAGAATGCTACCATTAATTAAGGCATTCATTAACGTTAAATGGAACGTTCTAGAATCGCTCACCCCTTTGTGGACCGTTTCCATTGGACTTAGAAATTCTCAGTAGCGAGTTTTTTTTGGTTCACCCTATATATATAACTCCATAACTTTTCTTTTTCAACCTCCATAATTTTCTTCATAGCGTGAAATCTTTATAGTGTAACTATCCCTATAATTTTTTGGTCCCGACAATAAATTTTAAGTTATATTTTAGCTCTTTATCATGAAATTTGGTTCCTGCACTTAGCATGACCCAACAGCCAACATATGAAATTAGCGCAAACAGCTAACAAGCGAAGTTAAAAACCAGTTTTTGCGTCACAAGCTCTGGCCAATCGGCTGTAGCATTAGGCTTATTTTAGCAGCTAAATTATGAAAAGTTTTCGAGAACGTTATCCCACCAAACTATCCATAATGCACTACACACAAATAACGGTGGCCTACCGACAAGTTTAAATGTGCAAGCATGCTAAAAAATTATTTTCTATGAGAATTGCCACGAGAACTACTGAAAAAACTGTTGAAACTCGGAAGAATTTTTTTATATTAAAAACTTTAATATTTATTCAAATTTATAAATTTATTTTATAGAAAGTTTAAGCCGATAAATATTTTTGCAAATTGTTAATTTTACCGAGGCCGACAAAAAAAACATTCGTCGGCCATAATGTACACGCTTATGTGATACGTTCCATCAGTATTTTTCCATAAAACAGTTATTACAATATTATTTTCAGTCCGTTCCGCTTTCAAATTTTAATTATTTAAGAAAAATATAAGGCATGTTCAAATGAAAATGATTCGAGCTGTAGCGCGTGAGTGCACAGACACGAGGCAAACGAGTGATTGCTGACGTATCGTCTACTTGTTCTGATAAGCACTGCTATGGGAAGTAACGTTAGGCTTACGCTCGTACACTTTCATATCACTGAATTATGACCACCCGCTTAGTAATGGGAGTAGCCACCCTTCGCCGCTATGACTGCTGCTAGGCATCGTGGCATGGACGCAAGAAGTGCGCAGTATGTGTCCGATGGTATGGCAGTCCATTCCGCTTGAAGCGCTGTCCACAGAGCTTCGAGAGTCATAGGTGGAGGGTCCAGCTACCGTACATGGCGATTAAGGTGCTCCCACAGATGTTCGATTGCATTGATATCCAGCAAATTAGCAGGCCAAGGGAGCACTCGAAAGTCAGTAGAGTGTTCCTTGAAACAATCCAGATGGAGACGTGCCTTGTGGCAGGGTGCACTGTCCTGCTGGAACACACCATCACATTGGCGGAACATCGTGAGCATGTACGGGTGCACCTGGACTGACAGAGAGCCACAGGCATTCAAATTGCCCTCTAGACGAATCAGTGGATCTAACTGCTCCCAACAGAAGATCCCCCACACATGCATATTACCCCCACAATAGCCTCCTGCAGTCTCTTTTCATGGCGTTCACGATGCACTCGCCATCGTCCATCAATCTTATGGAGCAAAAACCTTGACTCGTCAGAGAAGGCGATCTTAGCCCACTCGTCTGTGGTCCAATGGCAGTGCTCACGAGCAAAGTCTAGGTGTCGTTGACGATGACCACTGGTCAACATGGGTGCAGCAACCATGTGTTGACTGTTCAAGCCCATCCTTAGCAGGGAGCGTTCAACGATAATATCAGATACACGCCTGTTGGCACCACTGTTGAATCTGGTGGTCAGTTGATGGACTGTGGCTCTCCTGTCACCTTTTACGAGTCGGCGTAGGCACCGCTCACCCCACTGGTCGATGGCTCGTGACCCTTTACAGTGATGGCGTTGGGATGCGATTTCTGTCCCTGCTGTCCACTCTTTGTACACCTTCACTACAGCGGACCGTGAACAGTTCACAAATCGCGCCGTTCGGAGATGGTGCCACCGTTGCTGCGATAGCCAATTATCATCCCTTTTTGGACGTCCGTTAAATCCGGACATTTACCCATCTTGAGGCTCGTGCACCTGCCGTTTGATGCACCAGCTTTAAAGCTTTCTCAGCCTGTTAAGCAAATTTTGCAATGTGTAATCCTTGGTGGGGTGAACCATGCGTGTGCCAGTCATAATTCACTGATATGACAGTGTATTTCGTTTGTGTTACTATTGACCCTCCTATTAAATTTCCATCCAAAACTGACCAACAAGCGGTGATAATGTTTCTGACAGCTGAGGACATTCCACCAGTTGACATTCATGCTCGGATGTTGAATGTTTATGGAGAAGCATGTGTCTCGAAAGCAACCGTGGTGCGTTGGACCAAAATGTTCCATGATGGTCGTGTGGTAACGGCTGATAAACCATGTCCGGGCCTAGCAAACGTGGTCATCACCGATCAATTGAAGACAGACATGGATAAGTCAATTCGTGAGAACAGGCGGATCAGCATCGGTCACTTGCGAAGGATCACAATGTCAGTATATTTCTTCTTTACCTGATGCTTGGCAGGCTTATCTCCAGTTATAATATCATTTATTATTAATGTCAGTATTGGTTCCGCATATGCTGTAGTGAAAAGCCTGGGATATGGCAAGGTCTTGTATCAGTGGGTACCCCGAATGCTCATGGAAGAGCACAAAGGGCTGCGTTTCGGCTGCTGCTTGGATCATCTGGAACGTTACAGTCGTGAAGGGGAAGCGTTTTTGAAGAAGATTATCGCGGTAGATGAGACCTGGTGCCATTATTGGGAACCCTCCAGGAAGGTATCCACAATGCAGTGGAAGCACACATCGTCACCACGGCCCAAAAAATTCAAGTCGCAAAGTTCGGCCGAGAAGGTTATGCTTAAGTTTTTTTTTTATTCCGACGGTCCTCTGCTTTTGGAGTTTATGGAACCCAAAACCCGTATTAATGCTATCACATACACCAACACACGGAACTTGCGTCAAGCTGTGTGAAAACAAGTGCCCTGGTAAGCTCAGTGATGGGGTGATTCTCCTCCAGGACAATGCTAGGCTACATGTTGCGAGACTGGTGCAGGAAGCAATAACCAAAATGCCGTGGCAAGTACTGCCACACCCTCCTTATACCTCGGACCTCTCACCATGTCATTTTCATGTGTTTGGTTCTTTAAAGAAGGCACTGAAAGGTCGATGATTCGCCAATGATGAGGTGGTTAAGGACACTGTTCGGGCATGGTTCAGAGAGCAGCAGAAAACAGACTTTTTTGCGGACAATAATAGCAGATTGATGCCCCAGTGGGAGTCCTGTATTGCAGCAGGTGGAGATTTTTTTAGGACTGCGCATCTATAATAGTGACTATAAGATGTTCTTCTTTCATATAAACAAAGATAAATAATAATACTTTCATTTAATCCGTCTCAATGCCCTTTGAATCACTTTCATTTGAACATGCCTTATAATTGCGATTCAAATAAAATTTTCAACAATGGTGACCTGCTTGACCTTAGATAGACAGCGATGTCAAGTATAGAAAAAGTTTTGTTCTTAATGTTAAGAAGCATTCAAATCAATATAAAATACTAAATTTTTATATATAAATACTAAAATAAAAAAATCTATACAGAGTGTCCAAAAAGTCTGGTAACATGGCAGATATCTTGGAAACTACGCATTATACGAAAAAATGTCCAAAATCAAAAGTGAATTATTTCGCGGGAGAAATTCATTAGCCAAAAAATTACCCCCCCCCCTTGCGAGGGGTGCTGGGGGAGACTTTGAAATCTTAAATAGGAACCCCTATTTTAATGGTATATTCCGATTGAAGACAATATTCGAGAAATGTTTTATACTTGGTCGTTTTTCAATTGATCCAACCGTTTAGGAGCTAGAGGCCCTGAAAGTGTGGAACTTTTATAGTTTTGAACCCAATTTTATCGACGAAGACAAAGAGATAGAGAGTGGGTCTTACAGATATTCCTATTCTACTTTTTAATGGTCTTTAAGAATCCGAAGACAGAATTTCCAAAATCCAATGTTTTTCAATACACACGTATAGACTCCGTCTCCATAGGACTGCTGCCCCCAAAGTTTACTTGTGCACTAAAAAATTTTGAATTTTTGAAATTCTGACTTGGGATTCTTAAAGAGCATTAAAAAGTAGAATAGGAATGTCTGTAACACCCACCCTCTATCTCTTTGTCTTCATCGATAAAATTGGGTTTAAAACTTTAAAAGTTCCACACTTTCAGGGCCTCTATCTCCTAAACGTTGGATCAACTGAAAAAACACCAAGAATAAAACATGTCTCGAATATTGTGTACAATCGGAATATACCATTAAAAATCGCGGTTCCTATTTAAGATTTCAAAGCCCCCACCTTCACAAGGGGGGGGGGGGGGGGGGGTAATTTTTTGGCTAATGAATTCCCCCCGCGAAATAATTCACTTTTGATTTTGGACATTTTCCCATAGAATGCATAGTTTCCTAGATATCTGCCATGTTACCAGACTTTTTGGACACCCTGTATATTTAAATGCAATATGTAATAATTTATACATCAAAATTATGCAAATTTAAGCACCACCTCCATGCAACATAATATCTATATAGCAAAATGATTTTGCTGGTCCCTTCAATTTCGTTATACGGAGGTTCTACTGTATATAAGCAGAATTTATAAACTGAAATTAAAAATGTTTAAGAATTGGAAGAAAATTTAAAACTTTGTGACAAGGAATTATTTAAATTACTTCAAATACAATTATGATAATTCAAATTTTGTGAATCACATTACATCTGGACATCCTTTTGACAATACACATGGCTCATAAATGAAGGTTAATCCTGTAAAATCCGGTAATGCTCATAAATTTTGTATTGTCGACTACACTTAGGAGAACCCTGATCATTTCTGCACGTGAGAAACAGCCAAATCCATTCAGAAATTAGGATATTAGCTATTATTGTATCTCAGATAGGTTTGTTTTAACGAGTAATTTTCTTAAATGATTATTTTAATTTTTAAATTCAAATCGCTTTCCATAATTATTTTACATGAATAATAATAATTTAAACCCCTTTCACAGTCATGAAGACACTCCGTGCGGACGCCACACCCGCATGTGATGTTTTTTCACAGTGAAGTGGGTTAAGGGGCGGATGTAGCTGAAAATAGCCAGTTTGAGGCTATAAAAAAATACCCCGGATTGAGGGTTTAAAAAAGCGCACTGCTGGACAAACACACAATGAGCTCGCTGCAATTAAACTGATTGGGAATCCCAATCTGCCAATCAGGCAGCACCCTGGGATTCTTTCTGCTTTTTTCACCTCTAGATATATCGATACTATCGCAACCAATATTATGGTTATTTTCCAAAATATAGGGGAAAAAATGAATAAAATGCTAAAAACTTACTAAAAAAAAATCTTAAAAATAACTAAAATTTTACCAAAAATTCAAAAATACTAAAAAAAGCTACTAGATGCGAAAAATACTTCAAAAACATACCAATTTGGTAGAAAATATATTAAATCTGGTAACACTGTTCTCTTTGTCCACATGCGGAATCTGCGTGACTGTGAAAGCAACACTATATTTAATGACATTTCTTGATGCAGAGGACCCGCTCTGCGGAGGAGCAATGCAGACGGCTCCTCCACTTGTGGATGATCTGCACTAATCTGAAGCTGCCCACAGCGGCAACAGAAATTCATCCGCATCCATAGCATCTGCATGGCTGTGAAACGGGCCTTAAACTATCAACGGACAGTGAAGATAAAAACACATAGTAGAAATGAAATTTCATGCCTCTTATTTCCCTCCCCCCTCCAAGGTGAATAAACTTCTCTTGGCATTGTGACAAGTAAATGAATTAATGATGAAAGTAAATGAATGCTATCAAAGAACATTGTGTTACTTCACAAAGAATAGGTAACACTGTATAACATTTTCAGAAAGTCGTTTCTTTTATGCCACATCGTCAAGGGAATCCAACTTCTTATTAGGTAGGGGTTCGTAATAATCTGCTATATCCATGTAGGTGCATTTATAAATGGATTTAAACAAAAACATTGAAGAAATTACCTCTAATTGCATTTTCTGTTTTCCTGGTGGCATTCCAGTTTCCTCATGTATTTTAGCCTTGACAACTGAAATCTTTAAAAAAGAAATACATATTAACTTAAAAATCAGAGAAATGCAAATCTAGTAAGCATTTGGCAATAAAGCAAACAAACCCATACCATATCAGTTAGTGGCAATGTAAATGTGAGGACCTGCCCATTTAATTTCCATTCAGGTTTATCATTTAATGATGGCACCTGAACCTTGAATGTCACAGGACTCTGCAAAACACAATAAATCACAATAAGAACCAGTCAATATACAAATAGAAATAAAAACTGGATAGATGTTTATTATGCCTACAATTGTGTCAAAATTAAACTGACAAAATAAAGATGATCTCAGAAGGAAACAACAATGAACTCCACTGAAACTTCATAGCTAACTATCTTGTGTGAAATCTAGCAGGGTGCATTGCCCTGACCATTTTTTTTTTTTTTTTTAATACACCTTTTTCTCCTTTGAGTGCCATGTCCAGATACAAATATGAGAACCAGTTCTCTTTGTACAGTCATGGACAAAAAAAACCCGCTCCCTCACTCTGTGCTGCTATATTTTTAAATGAGCGTTTAGTACTTTTGCCATTAGGGGTCTGATATCGATTAGCATGTCAGTTTTTCTGCTGTATTTGATTACAAGTGCACCACATTGCAATCTAATGATAAAATTCTGATTTAATATTTCTTCTCAATTGATTTAAGCGTGAACAATATTTATTGCTTTGTTATTGTTAACTTTAAAATGTTTTACTTCGATTGTTTAGAAAAATAGTCTGTACAAAAGAAAAATAGGATGGTTTGGTTTTATTGGTTAAAATTTAGATAATTTTCTGACTGAACTAAACAATATCAGACACCTAGTGGCAAAAGTAGTAAACGCTCATTTAAAATACAGCAGCATCGAGTGAGGGAGCGTTTTTTTTGTCCAAGACTGTACAAGTTTTAAATTGCAATTAGGTTATGGTTATGTGTAGTAAATAATCCATTAAAAATTCTTCAAATAAAACATCTTAAGATAAAAATGTAAAAAAGATACCACGACCTGGATTTGAACCAGGGACCAGGAGTATCTAACTTCTCACCTCTACTACCAACAGGTACAGTTGTCTCCAAGTGTCCTATAGTACATCCAGCGAAAGAAAAACTCAGGTATGTCCAGAGTGTGAATTTCAAAATTAGCCAATCAAAGAGATTTAAGATTGATTTAAATCACTTTGATTGGATAACTTTGAATTTCCCAAATCTTTCATATACAGTGGGCATCACTTAATGTAGTAAGTTAATGTTTTCATTTTTGCTTAGTACAGAACACTTATTTCTAAATACATACTAAATACGCCGTTTATTGAGATCAAAACTTCAGATACGGTTATCAAACTTTTCCCTAAATGTAGTAAAAATATTTGGATTGGCTCCTGAATTCCACTTATAATAGCCACTTATTATTCGGTCCCGAACAATTGGTCTAATGGTGATTGGCCCAAATTCCGATTGGTCTAAATCCTGATAGATCTAAAACAAGACTGAAATGACTGAAAAATTTTCACTGAAAAGAGAAAAATTGAATTATTCCAAGCAATTTTTCTTAACTGAAATAAAATATACAGGATGCTTCAGACAATATCAAAACACCGTACCAACTGTTTTTCTTGAAAAATACGCAGCATACAAAAAACTAAAAAAATAAGTGTTTAATATTTTTAAAAAAGCTATCCAATGATACCAAACTCGACCTCCCCCCCCCCTCCACCTCACCCCAAAGGACATACAACTAAATGAAGCCTCGATATTTTGTAGCATTTATGATAATTTTTAGATAATTTTTATCGAGCTACCTGAACAATAAAAAAATAGAAGCTTACTGAAGATTAATTTTTAATTTTTTTAAAAATCTTTTCCTAGATTAATTCACCGACTTAGTTAATTAATTGGGTTTTGTACTTGTACCGAATATTCGAATAATTCCCATAATAAGAACAATAAACTAGAAATAAAAAAATAATTCAGTAAATTAATTTAAGAAGACATTATAGACCCCCCCCCCGCGTAAGAAGAAAACTCGATAAAAATGACCTATAAAAATTATTAAAAAAATGAGGCTTCATTTGGGGGTTATGGCCTTCTGTGTCTTTTACTCTTGGGATTTCATTCTACCATTTCCTGAAACTGTCTCTTTGTCTTTTTAGAGATATTAATAAAGAAGATAAAATTTAAATGAGTTCAGTCTCCTTTTAATGGGGAAAATCTTAAAATTAATAAAAACAAAGATTAATAATAAATAAAGTCACCAATCTTGAAAAACGATGAAGGAACTTGTGAGATGGAAGAAAACTCAAAGGATGTAGTTATTGCAGATGTTGTTGATAGTAGAAATAAACCCAGTCTATTGAGGATGTAGATGAAGTCTTGTGAAGATAATGTTGATAGGGGAAAACGATTATTTATTGACTTTCACAAGTTCCTTCATCGTTTTTCAAGATTGGTGACTTTATTTATTATTAATTTTAGTTTTTATTAATTTTACTATTTTCCCCATGTACTATTTTAGTTTATTATGTACAAATACTTATAAGCAAACGTCATTTTCTTGAAACTCACATATTGATTTTAATTTTTTCTTAATTATATTTCTCTAAGGATCACATATGCATGTACAGTAGAATCTCGTTATTACGTTCTCTGGTAATACGTTTATCTCAGTTTTACGTTTATTTCTTAGGTCCCAGTCCCATTAGTGCTATTTGGTCATTACTCGATAATACCTTATCTCGTTAATACGTTTAAATATCTCGGTCTCTTGAAAAACGTAATAATAAGATTCTACTGTAATTGTTCAAAGAGTGCTCTGAATACTTCTGTAAAGTATACCTATTCACTATTTATTTTATTTCCTTAAAAGAAAAAAAAAAAGTTTTAAATAGTTCAAGTTAATTTCCTCGTTTATTTTTTTCGTATAATGCATATTTTTCAAGAAAAAAACCTGGTACGGATGGTCTGAATGACTCTGTATATTTTATTTCAAATAAGAAAAATAGTTTTGAATAATTCAAATTTTCTCATTTTCAGTGGAAAATTTTCAGTCAATTTTAGTCTCCTTTTAGATCAATCGGGATTTAGACCAACCGGAATTTGGACCAATTGGTATTTGGACCAATCGTCATAGACTTCTTTTTATTTCCCTCTAAACCAATGGGCACTGCTGTCCAAAGTTACTGATTGGTATTTGTGTATTCTTATTTATTGTAGAGTTTTACAATCGGTATCAAGACTGTACATTGTAAAGTTCCCACAATGCCTCTTTTCAAATTCGGATATTGTATCAGTCGGTTATTGTTACCAATTTGGCTTGGTCCCAAAGTGATCACATTAAACAGTGCCCACTGTAGTTTTACTTTCACTAGACAGACTGCAAAGACTACTAAGAAGTCAAACTGGTAGCCCAATGATAAGGCAGGCACCTGGCTCACAGGTCGAGAATTCTTCCTTTTGATAAAAATTCATAATTAAGTGAAAAGTTGGAAACTGAAACCTAGCTTCGCTTTCACTTTAATGGATTTTTCATCAGTTCGTTGATGTTTTAGAAAGGAGGAATTCCCGATTGTGAGCCAGGTCCCTGCCTTATCATTGAGCTTCCACTTTAACTAGTTAGCAGGACACTTGAAGACAGCTTAGCTGTATCAATGTTCATGGTGGCCCAGTTGGTAGAAGCAAGGAGCTAGAGACTCATGGTCTCTGGTTTGAATCCAAGTCGCAGAAATTTTGCTTTCATTTTTCATCTTATTTTACTTTCTAAAATTGAAGGTTAACTTCCGTTTCCAACCCGTCATTTAAAAAAAAAAAAAAATGTAAATTTTAAAAACAGAGATTATGATCCCTTTGCAGACAGCACCCAGTGGTCCTTCCAGACTACACTCAGCACTATGACCTTTGCAAAGTGCCAATATTTTGGTGGGAAAGTTTTTTTATTTTGTTTTACTAAGCCTTGCTTTTAGGTTTAGAGTTTTGCTTGCTTTTTCAGGGTTAATTTTTTTATTTATCCATTATTACAACTTTTTCGTGCAGTTCTTAATTTTTAGTTTTATGAGTCTTTAATAAGTTTAATTGTTTTCGCACGAAAAGGCAGTCTTATGAGTCAGCTCTTTCTTTATTGTTAGGAATTAATGAAGATTATGCGAGAGGTTGTTGGGGCAGTTGTTCATCGCCAGCTGAGGTAGTTGTTTGCCGGCAGCCGTAGCAGTTATTCGTCAGCAGCTGACAGCAGTTGGGTGGCAGTTGCTCCAGTGAACACAGCTCCAGCTCTTAAGTGTCCACAAGAGGATTCACAGAGATCCCATCACCTGGTCCCTGATATGTTTTCACGATGACACAGTGGCTGTTGGGAGGGCTAACTCAGGGAAGAGCCTGCGGGACTCCTACTTTGCGCTATGGATCTCGTCCGGCAATGCAGGAGTTGGTTGAGTGATCACCCTCATTTCATCAGTAACTCAGAGCATGGAATTTCACATCTCTTTATACAATGATGTGTCAACTTCTCACCGGTCTACGCTGCTGGGATCCTATGCCATAGGCGATCAGTGCAGCAGAAGACTAGCAACCCTCTGATGACCCCATAAGTAGCAAGTCTCTGGCGAAGGTCAGGCATCACATTTTCAATTTACTCATTAATGTTTATGGTGCAAGCTCTCACCCCATTTTTAAGACATAGTGTTCAGAATTGGTAGGAGAAAACTACCAATGACGGAAAAGCAGATTATGTAGAAGCAGAGGAATCTTGGATCGATGTGTGTTAGACCACCTCAAGCAGTGTAGTGAAACCTATGAAAATGAAGCAATCTATGGCGATGTGTGTTCGCTTCACCAGATGCCTGTAGAACTTCTTCGAAGAATGGACACATGATGTTTGATTCCGGTTGTGAACCCTAGCAAACAGAAGCTATTTAAGCCAATGTGCGTTCGGCAAAATATCCAAATGCTTGTACTACCATGTCTAGAATTTGACTATTCCCGATGATGTGTGTTTGATTAAAGTTTCTCTGTACAACGAGGTTGGCCCTGCTCGCAAAACTTTGCTTTGTGTACAATGGGTTCCTGGAAAAACAATACTGACTATAGAACATCTGATGAGTATCCACTATAATAGAAAATCTGATGAGATTTTCCCAGATAATGGCAACTTCAAATAGTCTAGTGCAGAGCCGTGAGAAACTTGAGAACTTTAAGAGACGACTCTTAATTTGCCTCTTGTCATGTGTATAATCGTTTTAACTTAAACATTGTTCTTTTCTCACTTTTAGCCCGCTTTTCTATATTTAATTACTATGTTCTGCTATCTTTCTTGTTACAGTCAGACCTCGGGCATTCGCATTTCGTGATTTGCGAATTCACAGATCCACAAAAATTTCATTGGAACTGAACTTATTTGCATCTGCGATTTTTTTGCACATCGGCATTCGTTTACTCATTTTACCTTACTGTGAATGCAAAAGAAAATAGCAGCCAATGCCTGTTCTATTAGTTAGTAGGGGTAACATTAGTATACTGTACTGTAAATGTGTTGCGTGTGACAAATACATGTTAGCTGGTACTGTACTCTATTTTTACATCAAACATTTGTTGTTTTTTTTTTAAGTGTAATGAATTAAGCTAACTTTTAAATAAAATTAAAGTGTTTGGGAGCATGACTGGGGTCATATTTAGGGTTTCAATATATAAATAAGCATATACCGGTATTACCATTTTAGTGACTATAGCAAACATCTGCAACAGGTTCTGGAACCTAACCTCGCGAATGTCCGATGTCTGACTGTATACTTTTAATTGTCTAGAATATTTTATATTTTTTCTTTTAGTTGACAAGCTTGAAGATCTGGATCATAGCAGTAAAATACCATATTTGTATCTCATTGATTTCAAATCTTTTGTAACCTGTTGTACAGAGTGTTGCAAATATATACAGGACAGTATTGTGGGTAACCTATCCTCTCGCTCCAAGGGCCGCTTCATAAAATGATAATTGGGAAATTTTATTTTGCTAACCCATTTATACCGAAATTGGTAAAAATGGAAATTGAGACTTCATATCTTAAATTTATATTCTGTAGCATGTAAAGACATAAAAAATAATTTACAAAGATCTAATTAGAGGTAAGTAAATCTTTTGCAAGTCCTCCTACATTGTAGTGTGGTTACATCCTACATACACAATGCAGTGTGGATAGAAACATGTACACAATGACAATACATCCTATACCTTCCACATAAGTGACTCTCAGAAACATTATTCAACACTGAGCATTTCAACAAGTATAGCTGGAGAATCTTAAAGGAGAAACAATGCTTCACACCAATGTCTGGAAGACTCAAGAAGGTGGAGAGCAATTCAAAGATTGGAATCTGGTCAATCTCAAACTAAGGTTTCAAGAAGGCTAAATATTTTTCCAGCAAATGGTCTGCCAACCCTGGAGACAATGCCAGGAAATTGGAAGGAAAACCAGAAGATCAGGGCAAGGAAGCCAAGAGTCCCAAAACATGGAAGACCAGTATTTGGGTCTAACTGCCCACAACAGTTAGGCAACTCTCTCTGAACCTTTCAGCTGCCACAGGAGACAAACAGTACAGATGACTTTGTCAGAGGCCTATACACAAGAAGACTGATAGGTCTGCACCACACTCACCCTGAACAAAGAAGTGACCATCTACTAAGGTCGTACAGACAGCATCAGCCTTTGACCCAAGCTCAACAGCATGCTTTCCTTTGAGGTAGTCTTGATTTTGTGTTTGCAATTTAATTTTGGATAATAGTATACATCATACCTTATATTTGCGAAGGAACTCCATTTCAGGAATGAGAGTTTCCTCTGTCTTCTGCTTTTTTGTTAGAGGTTCTTCTTCAGCTGGTGGAGGTGGTCTCATCACTGGAACTGGAGGAGCAGGAGCAGGTGGCATCTGTTGATAAGGCCCTACTGGAGGCATCTGAGGTGGTAGTGGATGACCTGGGGGCATATGCGGACGCTGTGGTATGCCTAGGAAGAATATTGCAAACAGAAAATTCAAAATTCAATGCAATACAAAGAGTACCTAGGAAAGTTTTCTGGAAGACGAGTAAAATTTTTGCAATTAATTATTGCTGAACCATAATAAATAAATAAATACTAAAACAATTGCAACACTATCTCCAGTGTATTCTCTTAAATAGGACACCCCGCAACCAGACTCCACAATTTTGATCAATTTTGTTTAAAAAAAAAAAAAAAAAAAAATTAGACCCCGACTTGCATCGCTAATTGGTTCCCAGAAAGTGTAATGTAAGTCGAAACGTTATTTCCTATACATTGTACATGTAACAATGCATGTGTTTATAAAAAATTGTACTTGAATATTCATATGACCAAAAATAGAGAAATGCGTGTACATGAATAATAATGCAAATACATGTATATATACGGGGGAAAAAAAAAAAATAGCCAAGAATCTTATTTTGTAATCTTTATTTAAAAAAATAGTTAGAGATGTTTGAACAGAAGCTTGACTTTTTTTCAGTGTACAATTGT
>JAHWFO010086905.1:344105-359252 GCA_023313115.1 Rhysida immarginata
AGCGCCATACGCAGAGGAGAGGGAGATCTCTTGCATGCGCAGAAGAGATGCACACTGAATGATGATACTAGTGGCGAACACAGAGTAAAGAATTAAGAGATGCGTACTGACAAGAGAATCCCTCGAACACGTATGTCACAGATTTCCACCAAATTGAAATATGTTATTCATCTGAAGCTACAATAGATGCTTGCAAAATAAGAGAGTACGAAATTTTGCTTCTTTCAAAATAAACCGTGAAAATGAAAAAATTTGAGCATACATAACAATACAAGGAACCCCACACAACCACACATTGTTAAAGTGGATAGGCTATGTGGGGTTCCCTTGTGAGTGTTACCATGGATGAAAAATAACAGGATAAATATCTATGGGTCGCTTGTAAGTTATTTTACGGTGGCGCCCTCGGACAGTGTGTGCGTAAATAATAGCTGCTCAGCATAAAATTCCATACTGTGCTGCGATTAAGTGTAGCAATAATCGACGAAAAAACTCTAACTTGTCTTTTTTTCAGTTTTCGAAAGAAATTGAAAGGTTTGTCGTGAATTTTACATATTTAATACTCTAATTTACTTTAAGTGCACCATTCTGTTTTTTTTTTATTTTATTATTATTATTATTTTTTTTTTTTACTTCATGACATCAAGAGCTCTCATTTTTGTCTTTAGAATTTATTTGAAAATACTTTTTCCTACATTTTCCCTTTTCCATTGTTTTCTGGTTTATCTAGTATTTATCTTGCAAAATCAAGAAGTTTGTACCAGCAAATTGGTAAAATATTTATTGAATTTAATTGATTATCACTAATTGTTGCCAAAATTGTTCGAGTTGTTATGTTACAAGTTACGTTATACAAAAAATATTAAACAAAAAAATCTTAGAAATCAAAAAGTTTATTATGTTTTAGAGTTGAATACTGCTTATAATTAAAAACTACTTATTTTGTTAAAAAATTTATTTATAATATGAAAATATTGATTTCTGTCATTTATTTTCATTGCTAAACATCCAAAATTTATTTTAATAATTTAATAAAAATTTAATTCTTTTATACGACACGATTTAAAATGTTTTTCACATACTTTTGAAGGAATTTCTGGATTGAACCTATGGTGTCGTCTGCTACAGTACGCGCATGCCACCAGCTGGCGCTTATAAACTAAACTTGCTGGGTTTTCTACGGAGAAGATAATCCTGTTATTCTTCATCCATGATGTTACTCTGTGGTGGCGAACGATTCCTTGGATGTGATGAATGTGACTTAGGATCTCGTCATGAACGAGATATCGTGTTAAATCATTTCAAAATGGCTTCCACATCGGTTAACGAATGATTCTTTTCATACTTCGATTATAAGTTGTTGTTAAATTGTTGTGAAAATGTTAAATAAAGAAGTTGAAAGTACAGATAGTTAATTTTTTAAAATATCAGGACAATACAGGACATTAATATAAAAATAAGGAATTTCAGACAAGTCCGAGCCCTGTTTTACACTGTAACAGATAGGGACCAATTCCCAATTACAGTAAAACCCCGTTACAACGTACCTCACTTTAACGTACATTTCAGAATAACGTACAAATTTCAAATCCCCGTCCCAAACGTAGGTATTTTAATGCTATAAAGTTTCAGAATAACGTACCTCACTTTAACGTACATTTCAGAATAACGTACTAATTTTACATCCCCTTGGTTAAATTATCCCTTCAGTACAACGTACATCGTTCACATGTCTTGCACTGATTGGTCAATGCAGCCCATGCGAAAGTTGCAAATGGGCCAATGGGCTAATTAAGCCGAGTTCATTTCATTATAATGGCCTAATTAAGCCGGTCAGTATAGCACATATAAACCCGGAAATCTCTGCATGCTACTCAGTCTAGCATGTTCGATTGTCGATTGTTGCATGCTACTTAGTCGGGATCCAATGATGGGACAAAAGCAAAATGAAATTCATAGCGATCAGGAAGACGAAGATGAAAATGGCCATTTAGAACCAGAGGTAACGCCCGTCTCAACTTTGATAGCAATGGAGACTATAAAACGTTTACGAAACTATTTTGCACAGCAGAGCGGTGCACCAGAAACATTTAACTTCACAATGTCAGATATGGAGGACTTTTTGGGGAGGCAAGTTGTAGAAAGAAAGCAGACGGCCATTACAGATTTTTTAAAAAAAATTAACGTAATACTACATATTGTATATGCTATAGTGTATTTGTAATGAATAAAATAAAATGCATTCATGTATTCTTATGTTTTTCTATTATTATATGCATTTATCACAAGCCCCACCCCCCCAGTTTCAGTATAACGTACACCTCAGAATAATGTACAAATTTCCAGGTCCCTTGAAGTACGTTGTAACGGGGTTTTACTGTACAAACTTGTTCCGCATTCAATTTTATATAATTGAATGCGGAACAAGTTTGTAATTGGGAATTGGTCCCTTATCATCTGATATTTTTTTTAAAAAATGAACCTAAAACATTTCTACATGCAAATGGCTGACATTTATTTTTCACAAAATTTGAAAATACAGAGGCCACTCAGAAAGCAAAAACTATTTAAGGATGTGCTCAAAATGTCTTCCACCAACCCCAAAGCACATGTGAGTACAATGTTGGACAGTCTTTGGAGTGGATAGGTATGGGATATGACTTAAATACAAAAATGCTTGACCTATTCATCCGATTATGATGAATTATTTTATTTATTTATTTTTTCTGTGCATATGTGTGTGTATGTGTATGTGTGTGGTGTGTGTGTGAATGCAGAACAAGTTTGTAATTGGAAGTTGGTCCCTATCAGTAATGGTTTCTGAGATAGATTTTGTATATAACCTATTTTGTATAACCCACCCAAGACTTCCTATCTGTTGGCTGCAACATATTTGGGACATCCTCATTTTCTATATAGGTAGGACAGATGCACCTAACATTTTAGTCAATCCATATGCCATATGTAAAATTAACATTCACAAAATGAAGAAAATCCCCAAAGAACTAATTGGTTAATGAAGAAAAAGCAACAAATAGTCCTAACATACAAAAGGTTACCAGCCAACAACAAAATTATTAAATTTTATTTAACTCCTCTCCCCTTTAACTCACTTTTTAACAGTTTCTTTCTTAATCTTGCCCCTTTTGACCCCTTATCCCTACTTTTAACTTGCTTTTTTATTCACTTTTTTAGTGCACTTTAAAGCAGGTTTCACAAATTCACTTTTTTTTTTTTTATTTCACAAACAATTCGAACCTCGCAGTTCAATGCCACGCATCGTAGCAGAGCAGGCGGACAAAGTTCAATGTGTTGAATTTGAGCAGCCGCAGTGGCAATGGCTCAACCATTCAGAAAAACAGAATTACATGTAAATTCTGGGAAGGCAAAAGCACGTACCACATACAAACATAGTATTAGAGTTATGGACAGTTGGAACGTGCACGTTGGTTGATTCCATTCCAATCAAGAATAGAATGAACACCCGAAGTGTGTGATCAATGGCAGACAACCAAGGAGTTGTTCTTGTGGCTTGTGATGATGTCATAATCACCGACCAATCGGATTGGAGCAGCAGATGCAGACTCTTTCTGTGCTGCTTTTTTTTTTTTTTTTTTTTCCATGAAACGTCAAGATTTGCAGTTATCACCAACTATCTGCCGCTTTTGGAAGCGGATCCGCAAGGTTCGCAGTGGTGCCACTGTTAGCTTTTTAATTGTGAAACCCGCTTAAGGCAGCCTATTTCTTTGAACTCTGGCTCCCATTACTTCTCTATACCTTGGGAGTTTCAATTTTTTGTTTTCTATTAGGATGAAAGTCTCAGATTGTTTATAGCCTGCAAATCAGATCTTGAGACCTAATCTAATTTATTGTGCTTTATGAAAACTAGAATAAATGATCATAGACATAGTCAGACAGACTTGTAAAGTGTGGACCAATCAGAACTAAAAGTTTAAATAGTTTTGGTTTCATGCTGTGCATTCATAGTGCATTTTCGAATTACCTTCCCTGGACATTGACCACCTTCAAGAGGATAGCCATTCTCTTGGACCACTCATTGCATCCTCTGCACAACATTCTCTACAGACAAATGTAACATATCGCAACGACTGTTCACCACAGTCCATGTTATACTGTCCTATAAGATAGAGACCTTGGACTTCAAATGATCCCCGGAGCCAAAAGTCATATGGAGTTAGAGTTGGGGAATGCAGCAGCCATGCAACAGGTAAACTGCAACTAATGATTTTTGTTGGTGTAGTGATGCCGCAACAACTGCTGTACCGATCGACCAATATCTGGCGGTGCTCCAGCTTGCATAAACATTATCTGCTCCAGACAGAAGTTATGGAATAAATGAGCTGGTTCTCGGAATGTCTTTTGGAGCTTTCTCCATATATTTATAGCCTGAATTACTAAAGATGTTGTCACCATATAGTCAAGAAATTTGCATTCTGGATTTTTACCGGTTTTGATGCAAATTCTCTGCTACGTAGACTATATCTTTTCCCCTATCGGTGATATTTGGAAAAACAACTTTTTTTTTTGGCGGCATCTTTTTTTTTCCAATGTAACCATTAGACCCTACCAAATTTGTGTCATTCTGGTTGTGAGATAGTTCCGATTACTGTTAGTTTAATTATAAACATACTGTATATAAACCATTTTGCTCATTAACCTTTCACCATACAATAAAAGAGGCTAGAATTGTGTTAAACAAGGGAGCTGAATAAAAACACTTCGTTTCATATCTCTAAAGTGTATACAGTCAAACAAAATGCATTTCAAGGACTGAACAAAAAATACATATTAACGAGGATATACAGGGTGCATAAGGTATTTGAGGACACACCTTCGTTTGGCTACTACTGCACTATAGTAAATTGTATGTCCTTTCAGTTTCCGGAAAGCAAAATGGCGGACCATCAAGTAACACAACTCATGAAGAGACATGCAGTAATCGTGGCAATAAGGCAGAGCACAGCGATTTAGAGATATCACGATTTCTAAAGGTCGCAAGATCATTCGTCCACAAAGTGCGGAAGGAGTTGGAGGCCGAAGATGGCAATGTTGCACTAGTAGCAAAGCGTAAAAAGCATGCCTCACGCTCTGACATCATCAGAACACCTGAATTTATTCAGCAAGTGCAGCAGGCCATCGAAGACAATCCCAGAACATCTATGAGGTCACTTGCCAAAGATCTCCATGTGTCAGAAGGAACAATCAGAAATGTTGCCCATGAAAACATCAGATATCACTCTTATGTTATGCGAAAAGTCAGTTTATGTCAGACAAAATACAGGAAAACCGTCTACTCAGATCAAAAAGGCTCTTAAACAAGCTGAAGAATCCGTGTGAAGCTGATTTGCTGTGGATTTTTACCGATGAAAAAAACTTTGACCAGAATCAGAAGGTGAACAGAAGAAATGACAGACAGATGGTTATGTGCAGACCCTTCAAAGTGCAGTTTTGATCTCGCATTGAAGCAGTTATAGAAGCTGAAGGCGGATTCACTGAATAGCCATATAACAAGGTTTCTTGTGTAAGCTCATGATATGTTTCGATAATAAAGTTATTATCTCGAGTTATATCTCTGTTTTCTTTCTTCACGTGAATCTGTCCTCAAATACCTTACGCACCCTGTATATTATCTGGGATGAAATAAGATTCACAGAAAATCCAAGAAGTATTGTGTTATGAAATAAGCTGGAGTCTATTGTATGTTAAATTTTAGAATAACGTACAAATTTCCAGTTCCATTGAAGTACGTTGGAACGGGATTTTACTGTATTATAAATGGTTGTGGGTGGTTAGAGTTATGAATATTGCAAATTCTGATTAAGATATCGAAATGCACAAGTTTATATAAATACCAAGAACCAATCAGAATTATCGATCATCCAATAATATGTGCTTCTTTGTTTGTGTTTAAGGGAACCAATCAGAATTAATGGAATCATTGCATGACACGTACTTAGATAACCGCATGATTAATGAAAAAAATTTTTTTAGTTTTTTTCAATAAACATCTCAAATAATTCACTTTTTTGGAATGAATAACACAATTTTATCTGGGATTTGAGAGAAAAACATTATCAGGGTTCTCCCCAGGCCCTTTTTAACAGGCGCGCTGCCCGGCTGATTTTGGCGTCCATCCGGCTGAAGAATACACGAAAAACTGCACAACGCTGCATAATATTTTATTTACTTTTTGTCCGCCTGATTATTTTAGCTTACCGCTCACCTGATAAAATTTTCTGGGGAGATCACTGCATTATACATGTATATTAAAAATATAAATAATGTCGGATTCTACAGGGTGAGCACAAAGTCTTACCTGATAAAGAAAATTAATATTATTAAAAAAAACAAAAACCGTCAGATGGATTCATATGGGTTTTTGTAATAGATCTCCATCTGAGAAAGTTTTTAAACTGCTGGTACAGTAAGAGCCAAAGCTATGTAGGTGGTGCTAACATATTGAAAACTGCATGTATGAGAGAAAGCTCAATGCATTTGTGGTTTCATGAGACTAAATCACAGATTAGCATGCAGAGGAGGTTTAAAAAGGAGAGAGTTCCAATCATGGGTATTTATCAACAGAATGATGCCCTGCCACACTGGCATTGTTACGTTTCCCAACTGATGGTTTGGAAGAGATGGCCCTACACCATGTCCTCTGGATATAACACCCTTAGACTTTATCCTATGGGGATATGTTAAGGATAAAGTCTTTGCTACACCAGTCCCCGACATAAACACATTAAAGACAAGAATAACGGGTTCAATATTGACAGTAACAGAAGACATGTTGGCGAATACGTGGCGAGAAACTGGACATCGTGTCGATGTTCTCAAGAGTTACGAAAGGTGCACATGTTGAAGTGTACTAATGATGTGAAGAAAAACTTTGAGATGAAGACCATAATACAAAATACGTATGCATCTATCTAACATAGTTTTTTATTTTTATTTTTTTTTATTATTTTTATTTATCAGGTAAAGTCTTTACTGTAAAGACTTTGTACTCACCCTGTACATTAAGCGGTTACCTATTAACGAAGTTCGACTGTATTTGAAAATTTGGCCAGAAACTTAATCACGTGCATTTAGTCTTAAAAATATAACACTGGGAGCATAGCACTATAATTAAAAACCACCTAAACCCTTTTAGAATTCATAATTAATTATAATTATAATAATTTATTCAAATTAATTATAATTGCAACAATTTATTCATAAATGGATACATCTTATATATAAAATGCTAAATCCTCCTGCTCCGTGCCCGTTTCCATAGTGACGAGAAACAATACAACCTTCATTGTTTTCAACAAATGAAGAAATACACTATATGATCACAAATATCCGGACACATGCACGTTTGCGCTCTAGCCACGATTTCATGGAAATCAATAGGGCATTGCACATCCCTTTGCCCGAATCACAGCTTCCACCCTTCGGGGAAGACTTTCCACCAAATGTTGATAGGTACTTTCCGGAATGTTCCTCCATTCCTCCCGAAGAGCGAGAATCAGTTCAGGTATAGAAGTTGGCCGATGTGATCTGGCCTGCAAGCGTCTTTCCAATTCATCCCACAGACTCTCTATAGGATTGAGGTCGGGACTTTGTGCCGGCCAACCCATTTCTTCGACCCCTGAGTCCGCAAACCACTGCTGTACACGCCTCGCTTTGTGGCACGGAGCATTGTCGTGTTGGTAGAGAAATGGCCCGTTTCCGAAAAATTGCCACAACGTTGGAAGTGCACAGTTGTCCAAAACATTCAGATAACGGTCGGAGTTCATGATTCCTTGCACAGGAACGAGCTGGCCCAGTCCGTACCATGAAAATGAGCCCCACACCATGACTCCTCCTCCTCCGAACTTGACTGTGGGCTTGTGCACTCAGGTAAGAAGCGTTCTCCAGGTATGCGCCAAACCCAAACTCGTCCATCGGATTGCCAGAGTGTGTAGCGAGATTCGTCTGTCCACATTACACGTTTCCATTGGTCCATTGTCCAGTTTCTGTGGGCTTTGCACCACTCCAGACGTCGCTTGGCGTCGACCCTGCCGATGTGGGGCTTGTGGGCAGCAGCACGGCCATGGAATCCCATCGTGTGCAGTTCCCGACGAATTGTCATGGTACTGGCATCATTTGCAGAGGCGTTTCGAAACTCTGTGGCAATTTTTTCCGCCGAGGACTTCCGGTTGCTGCGGGTGACACGACGAAGCACTCGACGGTCTCTGTCCGTTAGTTTTGTTGGGTCTACCGGTTCGTTGTTGAACTGTTGTTGATCCCCGGGTCTTCCATTTCATAATGACATCGCCTACTGTTGACTTGGGTATCTGAAGAAGGCTGGAAATGTCACGCACGGACTTGCCGCATAGGTGACATTCAACGATGGTTCCACGTTGGAACTCACTGAGCTCTGCCGAACGACCCATTCTTGCCAATGTCCAAGCAGAGTTGTATTTGAAGGTGTGGGAAGCTATTTAAATGATGTGCAAGTCATTATCATGTGACATTGGGCCAATCGATGATTTGTGAGGGGTGTCCGGATATTTTTGATCATATAGTGTACTGATTGTTGAAATCCAAAACTCACAGCTGACGAAAATGACTATTAAAGAAATCTTATCTTTTTCGTAGGCTACGGTTCAAAAATATATTGCCAAAGATTTAATGATATACATCTATCAACATTTAAAAATAGCATACTAAAATAAATAAACAAATAAAATTAAAAACTAAGTAAGTAATTTAGCTACTATAAATTATGAAATTCATTACATGTATATGATTCGTATTTTTTAATTTTAATAAAAAATAATAACATTCAAATTAAATTATGAAACTGATTAACAATTCAAGTCACAGCTAGGTAACATTAGTTTTTTACATTTTATGATATTCGTTAAACATGCATAGTAATAATTTTTCAGTTGAATAAATTAATAAAAAGGAAAAGTCATAAAATACAAAAAAAATCCAATCGAATAAAATCAAAAGCAAATAACATAATTTTTTCTCATTTTATAATATTCATTAAATGTGTATAATTAATTTTTTTAGTTTTAATAAATAGTGGTCGTGCAGTAAGCCTCCACAACAGTCTGCCGAGGAAATTGAGCAGTGAGGGAGGTAAAAAAGAAACCGCTGAGCCATTTTCACTAAAGAGGCAAGGTTTACATATAACAGTTGAGATGTGTTTTTGTGTTAGGTTATAACTGTCAAATTGACAGTAGTGACTTTATCACATTGTAACAGGACACATTGTGTTAGTATCGCCTTCATATTTAGAGTGACTTTTTTACTATTGGCAAAACTGTCAATTATCGCAGTCCTTTCAATTATCACAGTTCTGTCGTGGACCATTTATTTTTTAAATAAGATCGAACTTACAGTTTACGCTGTTGCAGTAACAGTCGTACACCGGGCTTTGGAATAAAATCAAAAGCAAGCTGTGTCTGACGCGAACTGTGGTGATCCGTTTTAACAAACTTGAGCTAGAAAAGAAAGCCAAGCCGTCTTTTTTCAAATCCATCTTTGTCCCCATTCTCATCTATGGTCATGAGTCTTGGGTAATGATTGAAAGGGTGCCGAAATGAGATCCTGGGAGGTTTGGCAGGTAATCCCTACTGGATAGAGTGTTCAGCAGCACTATAAGGAAGTCTTTAGGTGTTGAACCGCTACTTGTTCGCATTGAGAGGGCAGAGTTCCTTCGGGATGGCCACATGCATGGATGCCGCAACTGTCTTCGTAGATAGTTGCTATTTTCCAAGTCGGTGGTCACATAAGAGACCAAGAAGTCGGCCTAGAACTAGGTGGCTAGATTACATAGAGCATCTGGGTTCGAGTCGCTTGGGTATTACGGAAAATCTCGAGCTCTGCCCCCCGCGACCTTAACGGATAATCAGGTTTGTAAACTGAAAGTAAGAAAACATTTTCAGCTCCGTTTTCTTACTGACAGCGACTTATTTACTATTGGCAGTCCTCTCAATTATCACAGTCCTATCACAGACGAAATTTTATAAATTAAAATCGAATTTACAGATTCACCTATTGTGGCACAGTCGTATGACGGGCTTTATTACTAGTAATATTATAAAGTAATGGGTATATTTTATTGGATTTATATAAAATATATTTAAAAAGTTAAAATAATATTCAAAGAAATCCTATAAAATGAGAAATAGGACCAAAAATCTACTCAAGTGAGATAAAAATAGTCAAAGTGGGTAAAAAACACACAAACAGAAATAGTAATAAATTATAAAGATCGCAATTTTTAGGTGCATCTTTTGCAAAATCTTATTTTGGGACTTTTTAAATTCCACAGGAATTTTACTATACAGGTGTTTCAAAAATACTTTTAGGGGAGGTAGTATGGGTGATTCTAAGCAAAAAAGTTCATATGAACATGGGTCTGAATTTGGATGCTAAGTAAGACATGAACAGAAATAAAAATGCCGCCACCAAGATCAACATGTTAATAACCTAGTTTCTGTAACATCTAGGATGATGAAATTTGGGGGAATAATAGGGCACATAAAACTGTATACTGTTAAAATTTGATCGAATTCCAATGAGTAGTTTCCGAGTTACGCACTAACGTCATAACACGTGCTGGTTACTACTTGCATGTGAGCACTGTTACGAGTTGAATGCGTAACTCGGAAACTACTCGTTGGAATTCGATCAAATTTTAATGGTATGCACATTTTTTGCACACTATTATTTCCACAAATTTCATCCTCCTAGATGTTTTAGAATCCGAATTATTAGCTTGTTGATCTTGATGGCGGCTTTTTTATTTCTGTTCATATCTCAGTTATCGTTCAAATTTGGACCCATGTTCATAATGAACTTTTTTTTTTTTACTTAGAATCACCCATACTACCTCTCCTAAAAGTTTGTAAAAGTATTTAGAAACACCTTGTATACAAGGTTCGACAAATAAAAAACGAGACTGATGCTACTTTGAATGCGTTCAAACATGTGCGACACAACAATGTGAGTTTTCGATCTTTAACTATCCTTGTTGCAGTATGTACAGGTTGCAACAATAAAGTTGCGTGCCTATATATTCTCGTGCTACAACCGCACGCAGTCATTTGCTGACGTTCCAATATTAAACATGGAACAAAGGGCAAATATTAGGTTCTTTTTTAAACTTGGAAAAACCACTACGGAAACTTGCAACTTGATAAAGCATGCGTATGGTGATGATGCACTAGCTCATGCACATGTTTTTGAATGGCCAGGAAGAGCTGAAACACGACAAAACACATGGACATCCGAAAACTATTCGAACACGAAACGATCGGGAAGGTGAGAGGACTTTTGTTAAGTCATCGGCGAATTAACCTGAAAATGATGGAAGTCTTAAACATTAACCGAGAAACAATTCACCTAATATTTTGTTAATGAATAAAGGGACAGAAGATTTGGGGAAAAGGGAACTGTGTGCTCAGTGTTGAGTCCTGTATCAGTTAGTGTTCCCCACTCTGATCTTTTCTCCATTGGAAATGAAAATACATTTCATACATACAATTGCAATTTTCCAATTTATTGTCAGTATTTGTTTTCATTAATTAGACAGAACACAAGAAATAATGTTATAGAGATATGCCTCAGCTTAAATCATTTTGACTTTACGTAATTTTATTTAAAGAAATTAATGAAAAAATAAACCTCTACTTCAGTTGATTTATCTGGCTTTACATCAGTCTCAATGAGCCCTACAATTGCATCATTTTGAAGCCTTCAGTTTGTACAAGATTGGTAATTTATCCCCAAAGCACATAAAATTACACATTAATTATGTTTTCTCTCCTAAATAGTCATGTATAAAATTAAAACACTGTTACAAATAAAATTTTCAAAGCAAGGAGTTTTATTCAAATTCTATGGTCCAATAAATTGCAAATACGAGCTGCACTTTTATTAAAATTTCATTATATGCTTCTTGAAAAGAAAGCATCAAAACTATTTTTGTTGAATTCTTGCAGTTTCATTTGTTAAAAACAACTAACATTCGCTGTTTTCAAAAAATTCAGACAACTTTCAAATTTAAAATAACCCAAAACAACAGTTAAATATTTCTGTAGAATTTACCTTAACAAATATCTACTCATTTTAAAAAAAATTTTAAAATCAAAGTCAGTGACTCAAGATTAAGGGGCATCTCCTTGTGAGATGTTAAAAGACAGGAAAACAGATAAAGGAAGTTTATTTTTACTCTATAACTTAATGACTCTTTAAGTTCAACTGAATTTACTCTGCGATTATCAGGGTTGTGCTTAAAAATCATTAAAAATATGTACTTAATTAGATTTTTTTTTAGGTTTCTTACCCATCAATGGCGGAGGGCGAATGGGAGGTGGTCCAACCGGTGGACGTGGAGGAACCATCATCATTCCTTGAGGAGTCATCACTGGTTGGGGCAGCATAGGTGGAAGAGGAGGAAGTGGAGTTTGAGATGGAAGAGGTGGTGCTGGAATGCGGGGTGGAGGAGGCACAGGAGTAACAGGAGGTGGGGGTGCCGAGACTGGAGGTTTGGCTGCTGTAGTAGTGGTGGGTGGTGCCACAATTGTCACTTTACTTGACTGGGCACTGATGCTAGGTTTGGCAGGACCAATCCGCTCTTTCTCTTCGTCAGGACTAATTAAAAAACGTAGCTTTTACTCTTCTCTTATTCATAAAAACCAGACATTTACATTCAGTGGTCAATTTCTTAAGTTAAATTAGTTCAAGTTGTTGAATTATGTACAGGGTTAGTGAAAATTATGTTAACACTAATCGATTATCATCTATTCCATGTGAAATGTATGCCTGGGCTTTAAATGGCATTTCATTTGCTGCATTTTTTGTGTTGAGCATGATATTCTTTGTTAACATTGTTAACATGACTTTGGCTAACCCTCTATACAGTCAATTAAATCTGTCAATTTCAATAAATAAATGAAAAGCAAGTAATTTATTAAATGAATACCGTATTTATTCTACTATAATGCGCATCTTGTATAATGCGATTCCATTTTTAGAGCCCCAAAAAATAGTAAAATTTTTATCCTCTTGTATAACGCGGTCCCCATTTTTGACTAGTCGTGAGAAGGTAGTCCGTTAGACTTTAGTAATTATAGGCCAATTTCAATTCTACCTGTTTTTTCTAAAGTTTTTGAAAAACTTTACTTTTGCCGATTATCTGACTATGTATTTAATAATAAATTAATTTCTTCCGCGCAACATGGTTTTTCACCAAAACACGGTATTGAGACAGCTTGCTATGAATTGTTTGAATATATTACTTCAAATATGGTAGATAACAAATACGTAGTCTCTATATTTCTAGATTTCTCAAAAGCCTTTGATTCCATCCCGCTGCACCTTTTAATACACAAACTCACTAACTTTTATAACGTACGTGGCCCACCCCTAAATTGGTTAATTGAATTTTTATCTGATCGACAATATACATTAGCTATTGGAAATAAATCTTCCTCGACTTTAGTACGTAATCATGGTGTCCCTCAAGGCTCCATATTATCCCCGCTTCTTTTTAACCTCTTCATAAATGACCTTTCATACATACTTTTGCCTTCTTTTGTTATCCTCTATGCGGACGATGTGACTCTCTCTTATGCTGACACTTCCATTACAAGTATCCAAGAATCTATCAATCACTCGCTAGCCATTTTAAATAAATGGATCCAAATAAACCAGTTATCTTTAAATCTTAACAAGACCAAATACATGATTTTTGCCCAAAAAAATAAACATTCTGTCCCTCACAAGTTGCTAATTTATTACAATTCAATCCTTTTATCTCCTACTAATACTTTTAAATACCTAGGATTACATTTATCACCTGACCTTTCCTGGAATTATCACATAAATGAATTATCCAAGACTCTTAGTAAAAGATTAGGTACAATATCACAACACCAATATCTCCCTACTGAAATTTTATTATTACTATACAATACACTTATCCATTCATCACTATGTTATGGTGTTCAATTTTGGGGTTCTACTTCTAATACTAACCTAACCAGAATCTTCCGCATACAAAAAAGGTTTTTTAGAATACTTTTAAAAATTCCTAATCTATATTCGGTAACTCATTACTTTGGACATTTCCGAATACTAACAATAAATCAAATTTATATTCAGCAGCTTCTATCATTCATTTTTAAGATAATTAATGGCTATCTATATGTTCTTAATCCACCAATAATACAGTTTCAGTGCGATTTTCACCCTTACCCCACTAGATCTGCCTCCTCAATACGTTGCCCATTCGCCAAGCGTCACTACCAAAGTAAGTGCATCTCCCATGCAGGAATAAAATGGTGGGCTATCTTGCCAGAGTATTTAAGACAAGCCCCAAACCCAGCTTCCTTTAAAAGAAACATAAAATCATTCCTAAACTCAATTAACCCCTAATGCCCCTTCTTGACTAACATATTAAATTCTCTATTCATACTCTAATACTAACATAAATTTTGCATAATAAAATCTACTAATATTAATTCTTATAAAAATTCCAGATAATTAATAAGCTACTATTTTTATTTATGCTTTACCCTCCGGAGACCGCACTTGTCGGCCTAGAGGCCATACCGGCTCTGGACTGGGTCATTGTAAAAGTTTTTTTCTTTTCATAAATAAATAAATAAAATAAAAATAAAAAAAGAATATACAGAAAAAGAAAGAAGAAAGGGGGGGGGAAACCTCTTTATTTTACTATTTCTATTACCAGTCACTGCTTTTCAGGTCATAAAAAGTGGAAAACATCATGAGTTCATTACAAAAAAGTGAAAAACGTTTATAAAGTTCCATTGCAGGGAAGAGGGATAATGGCTTATTGATAGTCTCTGACAACACTTCCTAGAAAGAAAGCCTATGCCCTGAAAATTTATACATTGTTACATGGCCATAGGTAGACAATTTAGTGCTTATTACTGGTAGAAATACGATTAACAATACCTTTACGATATACTAAAACTCCTGCGCGTATTTATTTATTTATTTATCTGTAATTCTATCTCCTCCTAGGCGGTTTGAGCTAGCAACTTGAAATTTTCAGGGCAGGCTTATCAATAAAGGACCTGCTCTATCGCCAAAAATCAGCCCCCCCCCCCC
>JAHWFO010086905.1:359652-391592 GCA_023313115.1 Rhysida immarginata
ACTGTATATTAATGTACTGTGATGCATATTATATGCTAGCTTCATTTGAACTTCATCACCCAGTCGTTGCAGCGCTAATATTATACTCTTGTATAATACAATCCCACAAATTTAGGTGCTTTTTTAGGCTAAAATTTTTCGCATTATAGTAGAATAAATACGGTATATAATAAAAAACATCCAGCTTTATAATCCATAAAACCAGTTTCTTCAAACAGAAAACGCATAAAAATAAAAGTTCAAAATTTGCAAATATGAACATTACTTACAGCAACCCTTTAACTTTGTGGATTTGATGGATCTGTTCTTCAATAGTTATGTTAGCACGGGCAGCTCTGGTGGCAGCCTCCATGCTTGCTGTATGACCATCCCATGTAACCTTTTCTTCTCGCTTTTTCTCCTCTTCACCAATTTTCTTACCAATGGCAGTTTCCTCATCCCCAAAACCGAAAATATCTGTTCGCCTCTCAGCCAATTGTTTAAGACTGCTTTCAATTGCAGAACCTGCAGGCAAAAGAAATGTTCAACAAAATAGCTGCCTCAAAAATAATGAAATAAATTGAAACTATTAATTAAGGAAATATCAATCAACTACCTATAATTGTGCATATTGAATTAATAATACTAACCTTGTGCATATACTTCCTCTTGTTGGAGTTTCTCTTGCATAGTACGATCACGCTGCTCAACCCAGCGAGGATCCAGAAGGCCAATTCGCATGTGTTCCTGTACCTTATTGGCAGGAATTTTCTCTCCCGTAATAGGCGAAATAAGATATTCATCAGGTGTATGTTGCCGAACAGGCTTTTGAGCTACGATAGAGAGACAAAATTTATGTAATATTTCATCATCATTTACCAATCTTATTGTGTAATTTTACTGACCTTTGGGGTCATAGTCTTTGCGAATAAGAACTTGTTCTGGTAAAGGTGGAAGTGGTGGAGGCTGAGGTGCATTATCTGCAGGTGGTTGTGGTGGAGGGCTCATAGCCATATGTAATTGGTTCTTGTGACTGCTATCACCCTTCCCTTTCTCTTCATCATCAGAAGAATCTTCTTCCATGTCTTGAACCTTTAAGATACAAATTAACTTCAATAATCTGTGCTATTGAAACTAGCATAATCAAGCACATACAGCTGGAACCCTCTACAGCACCATATTTGGAATCAAAAATTTATTTGAGAGCATTAAATAAACCATATTCTAGGTGATTCATATTTAGCTTAACTGTGTATCACAAATTGGTAAATGGGCAGCTTGGTCTAAAGCGGTATCATGAGCATAGTTCCTTCTAAGCTGCACAATCACGCACTAATTATAAAGGTATTGCAATAAATTGCACAGAGAAATTAATTTCCCACGCCCTCATAACCAATATATTAACATTATAAAATATTAATATTATCAAAAAAAAATATTGAAAAAGGCCCTTGTTTTTGTATGAATATCTTTTTTTTTTTGCCCACAGTTGATTTTGGGTTGCGTAACTCTCAAAATAGAGGGAACTATGATCACGAGTTACCTAATCTCAACTCCACAGGAGGAGTATGTATGTATAACCTGATACTATTCCAGTCATATCCAGAGTTGATAAGAGACATCTCCCATTTCTCATGCTTTCTTTGAGGCAGTTGTTAAGCTGTTCACCATCAGTTTGGTAGATCTGTCATGGATTTTGTTAGTAATGGACAAGTGCAAACATCCAGATGATGTTGGCCCCAGCAGGATTCAAACCAGTGACTTGCTGATCTCCAGAGCTGCACCCCAATAACTCACAGGGGGGAGGGGGGGGGGGGCAGAGCTCAAATTATGGGACACCTGTGACACCCAGGCTTGAAAAAGAGAGATGGATTTCACTATCCAGCTATCAAAGAACCAGCACTGCAGACTTCCATTGCATAGTGGAAAATCTCACATGTTAAAACTTTACCTTCTACTGGAGCATAGGACGAATGATATGAATGACATCAATGAATACTTAATAAATCTGTTTATTTAATGAAGTGTCTTAAAGTATTTTCAATTAAGAAATTAACAACAATTTTAAGTGCACTGTTATAGCAAAATTCACCTATGCTATTGTCCTGTGTCAACGGCATCTAGATTCCTTCTTATTAGATTAAAAGTAGCTATAATAAAGTTATCAGAGCAACTATTCTAGAGGATATTACACATCAATTACACAGTCTGTAATGGCTTTAACATTCCAATCTTTTGTGTGTGCCATTTTAAGTCCAAAAGAAATTTGAAGTTGATGGAGGCCTTGTGGTACATAGTGAGAAAGAAAAAACACACAGAATTGCGACCAGTTTTGCCTTTTATTCCTCGCTTTGTCAAAAAGGTGAAACCAATCCGAATTCTGTGTTTTCTTTCCTGCTACCAGGACGCATGTTAGTATATTTATGTAACTTTTTTATTATAACAATGTTTAAAGTTCGTGTGCTTCTTTCCAGGGAATGACGTAATAATGGCCAGGGATTTTTTTTTATAAAAGAATTAGCGTGCAAACTAGTGTTAGTTCATACGCAAAAAAGGGGTATACCGTATATACCCGCGTATAGGCCGACCCGCGCATAGGCCGACGCCCTGTTTTTGAGCCCAAAAAGTGGAAAAATGCCTTGACCCGCGCATAGGCCGAGGCAAAAAAGGGAAAAAAAGGCAACGCATGAGGGAAAAATTATTATTACAAAAACATTAAATAACTAAGGTTCTGTAAAGCCTAGATTAATGAAACTTGGAGGAATAACAGGGTACATAAGACTGTGTATACCGTTAAAATTTGATCGAATTCCAACGAGAAGTTTCCGAGTTACGCGGTGAAAATTGTAACAAGTGCTGGTTAGTACTCAAAAGTAAACGCGTTATGATGTTGACTGATTAACTTGAAAACTGTTTGTTGGAATTCAATCAAATTTTAACGGTATATAATCTTTACAATGCGTAGCAGATACAAAAAAATTATTTCAAGTATTTTATGTTATAAACCATTTTTCGATCATGGTTTCAATTTTGTTTCGATCATCTTTCAGTAGGCTTAAAGTATCGATGTTCAAACTGTTTCGAAATCGAATTTTTAGTTTTCTTGAATCTTCGATATTCCATTTTGAATACTGTTTAGATTAATGTATTTAATTAGCAGTTTTCCTAGCTAACGCAGTCTAGTGACTGATTGGTGATTTGACTTAACCAACCATTTACCATCGAAGTACAATCGAAATTTCCATCGATGGTTTGTAAACCACCATCGCTGGCAATCGATGTTTTGTAAAAATCGTTCGATGGTTGAAAACCATCGAAATTTCCATTGAACGACGAACAAAACCATCGATGGATCGCACACCACTAATTTACTGTATGTATTGAAATGACAGAACACGTAAAAATGCGCTGGTTTCGTTTGAAGCCCCTCCCCCTCTCATACTTTCTCCAATATGGCCGCCCGGCCGCCACAGCGTTTTAGAGATTCTCATAATACTTTTATCTTATCAGAAATTTATTTATGCAGTGAAAGGGTTAATAAATGAAATCTAAACGGATTAATAAATAAAATTATTGCTTAGTTTTTTGTAAACTCCACTTATAAGAGTTTTCATCAACTCTGACCCGCGCATAGGCCGAATGTGGTTTTTAGGGGTCATTTTTTGGAAAAAAAAATTCGGCCTATACGCGGGTATATACGGTACAAGTTTCGTAAGCCATATGAACAAAAGATGCCTGGCAAGAATTTTAGAACAGACATGCCTGACACTTCTTTCAGTTTTCAGCAACAGTCATTTTGAAATTGAGGCAAAGTGCCTATAGTGCTCCTATTGGTTGTTCTTTTTTATAAAAGACTGCAGTCAATTGATTAGACATAGAATAATTTGGAAACACATTTCTGAAAAAAAGAAGTGCTGTAGATGTAGGTGTTGCCGAATCATGGTGGTAAAAGAATTTAGAAGTATAAAGGGTGTCCCAAAATGAACTGATATTTTGAATTTGCCACCATTTTTTTCATGTTACAACCAGAGTAGATATTTTTATATGCTGTCATTATTAAACATTCAGGTTAAATTAAGAAAAAATACACAATCGAACGTGTAGAAATTGTAAAAATTCACTTCAAAAATGGTGAAAATTTTACGAAAACTGTTCGCAGCGAGGTGATGTGAATTAGTTGCAAAGATCATGTGACTTTACTCCATTATACATTTTCTTCTGGGGTTATCTTATGGATAAAGTGTACGTCATAAACCACAAACTATTGAGGACCTTAAAGATGAAATTCAACACAACATTGCCGAAATATCCAGCAACTGTCAACATGTTATGGAAAATTTCCTCAAAAGAGTGAATTTTGTGTTATCAAGGCCGGGGTGATCATTTTGTCAGATGTTTTGTATCACATAATCTCCAAGTTTTTACTTTCTAATAAAGCAAAAATATGATACACATTCCAATGAAAAATGCATTTTATTAAAAAATTAAAATGTCAGCTTTTTATATGACAAATTACAATGTGAACAATTATGACAAAAGCTGGTTCTCAGGATGAAAGAGAAATTGCTGCATTAGAATCTTAACCTGAAGATACTTCATTTTCAATGACAATGACTTATGGGATGATATAACCACACATTAAAATATTAAAAGAGTTTCCTTTCAGGATTACATCAAATCTAATAATGATGCTTATTTCACAAGAAATTACTGTCAAAGAAATACAGAAAGACTGGAAAACCTATGTAAATTGCAAGATAATGAACATGAAAGTGAAGATAAATTTTTGTAGACGATCCAGAATAAGAACCAGTTTTTTTTCTTCAGAAACATTTGCTTAATTAATTTATTTCAAGCATCATATCCCAGAAAAGTTTCATCACAATTTAAATGAAACTGAGGACTCCACTGCTTCGTAACGTTAAGAACAATAAAACGGACAAAAAGATAGGAGCAAAACGGTTTTAGGCATAATTTTATTTCCATGGTCCCCTGAAATTTGTTAAAATGAGATTTTACTGTATATCTAGGTCCATGATGTAACAAGTGACCATTTTATAAGTGGGTGTATTATAGCACAGTGATTATAATCAACAACGATTTTATTACATGGTAAATATTTGCTGAATTTTAAGTATTTTTGGGCACTGGTTGCAAATATGAAGTCACTTTGGCCTCAGATTTTATGCATGAACAAAGCAAGTAAAATATATTTAGTTTATTTATCGCAGCAGTGAAGTTGCTAAATAAAGTATAATTTATTTGAGTTGATCAATAGAAATGATTAAAATAAGTAATAACTAGAGTTCTCTCACTGTAAGGTGAAATGGAAGAGTTCACTTTATCGCATTCAATAGGTAGTAGGTAGACTGCTAGCGGGAGTGTCTCGGCACAAGGTTGTTATTGCGCATGCGTGTACCAGGAAAACTTGGTGCATAGCCAAGCTTAAAGCACAAGATCTGTGGATTAGGAGCTTTGCTTTATTATTACACAGTGCTTCAGCATAGCCTATGCATATGCGGAGGCTACGGCTTTAGCAATGCGATTGTGCTGTAGACCTTTATAATCGAGAGATAAAATAGTTAATAAAATGATTACTAAGTTATTGTATGTTAATTGTTAAAAAAAGAAAAAATTAAACGATCACATGTGTTCCATATTTACATGTTTAATTGTAAATTCTGTTTTTAATCGAAAATTAAAAATTCAAAACTGCAAAGAAATATACCATTTAGACAATTAAACAAAATTTTTCATCGATTCCTTCTAAACTATGTATATTTAGAATCAACAAAAGGATTTAAAAAAAAATACAAAAATTTTCAAAATGTCCATAAGTTATAATTAATCACAACTTTAATCCTTTTACTTTCAAAAATTTTTTTCAAGAAAGAATTGAAAATCGTGGAATTTAAAATTTTTAAGCGCTTGGGCATTCTTCTATTTTTTAAAATATTATATTTGGAATTTAATATCCACTTACTTTTGTATCATTTATATTTTTATTATGAATCAATTTATTTTTAATAAAAACATCTTGAAAATATTTGTATTGTTTTCTGACCGAATCCAAATTTTAAAGATATTTTATAAGCATTTTAATATTTTTATAAAAAGGTTCAATCTTTTATCATCATTAAAGTTATATATGGACATTTAACTTTAAATATTATAACTTCACGTTTTGAACTAAAAATCCACTAATTATATTCAGTAATTTCTTAAGCTATCTCTTCTTCGAATAATTTATTCCATTATTCGTATCTCTTCTTTGCTTTTTAGCTTACGTTAGATGTTAACAATTGAAATTTTTCAAGGTCACATTCACAGTGTTCTCCCCATAAAATTTTTTCAGGTGGGTGGAAAGAAAAAATAGCCGGGTGGACAAAAATTAAAAACAAATTAAATATTATGTAGTGGTGTGCAGTTTTTCGTGTATTCAGCCTGGCGGCGCGCCCGTTCAAAAGGGCCTGGGGAGAACCCTACATTTATATTTCGAAATTTGGGAAATTATTGGGAAATACTGCTTTGAGCAAACGATTAGCACTCTTCATTGATGTAACCAAGTATTTAATTATATTTAACCAAGTATTATATTTTGAGAAAAGTGTTAATATAGAATAATCAAACATTTCTAAATGAATATTAATTTGGGCTCAAGTCTTGAGGGATTGACTTAGTAATTGACAATCAAATTAGCAATGACACAAGCAGATTCACATGCAAAATAATATCAGTTATTAATGTTATGACTTTTGCACTTGTTTTGCTTGTTTAGAAATAACACAAAACAATGTAACATTGCATACAAAATTTTAGTTTTTTTAATTTTATTTTTGCTACTCTTCACCAGGATGGAAAAAAAAAATTATTATTGATAAAACTTCCAATTTAAAACATCTGAAGTTTAGCGTGGAAAAAAAAAAAACCAATCCTCATAGACCATTCTTCATTTACTCTTTAATAAGAACTGTGATTGTTTTATTTTTCTTGTGTCAACAGCAATGACACATCAATATTCTAAATTTTAAAGAAACATCAAAATTGATTCTTTTTTTATACAAAATATTTTAATACTTATAAAATGTCTTTAAAATTTGGATTGAAAACAGCACAAATATTTTCAAGATGTTTTTATCAAAAATAAATTAATTCATAATAAAAATATAAATGATACAAAACAGGGTTTGCTTTAGGGAGAATAATTATTGAGTCCCCCAGACCCCATGTATTTCAGTTATTGGGTCCCCTTTTATTTATTTAGCGTACTCTTTCAAAAAAAAAATCACGTTCATTACTAATATTTTTCTTCTACTCTTTCAATGCCAGTTGAATTATTACTAGTAACCAAAGATGAATTGAATGAAACTTTTCCTTGAGTAAAAAGTCCGTCATTACTCTAGGCCTCTTACAAGTCTTGCTGTCAGGAATTTCACTCTGCTTTTATGTAGAAAAACCTTGGTTATGATGTCGGTGATCACATGTTACATCTTAGCCAATTAACAATTAAAAATCGCACCAATCATAAGGAAGTTTAAAAGTTAACTTGACCAGACGAGAAATCCGTGATATAAATTTAGCGTCTTCCCAGATGTTTAAAAATTTCAAAATAGCGTCCAACAGATAAGTATTAGCGTAATTTACGCTAAATTTAGCGTTAACGTAAACCCTGACAAAACTTTACCAGTAAGTTGATATTAATTCCAAATATAATATTTTAAAAAATAGAAGAATGCCCAAGCGCTAAAAATTTTAAATTCCACGATTATCAATTCATTCTTGAAAAAATTTTGAAAGTAAAAGGATTAAAGTTGTGATTAATTATAACTTATGGACATTTTGAAAAAAATTTGTATTTTTTTTAATTCTATTGTCGATTCCAAATACACATAGTTTAGAAGGAATCTATGAAAAATTTTGTCTAAATTGTATATTTCTTTGCAGTTTTGAATTTTTAATTTTCAATTAAAAACAGAATTTACAATTAAACTTTAAATAAGAAACACATGTGATCGTTTAATTTTTTTCTTTTTTTTAACAATTAAACATACAATAACTTAGTAATAATTTTATTAACTGTTATATCTCTCGATGATAAAGGTCTACAGCACAATCGCATAGCTAAAGCAAAGCCCCTAATCCACAGATTTAAGCTTCGCTATGCGCCAAGTTTTCCTGGCACGCGCATGCGCAATAACGACTTTGTGTCGAGACACTCTGTTAGACACTCTACCTACTACCTATTGAACGCGATAAAGTGAACTCTTCCATTTCACCTTACAGTGAGAGAACTCTACTATTATTTACACAGTAATTATAAAGATTACAAATGATACACATGACTCATGTCATATATTTTTTTCTATATGTAATTACATTTAATTGCCGAACCACACTTATTTATCAGTCAGAATTAAACGATCTCGCTCATGATCTTAATTTATTCAAGAATCAAACAGAAATCCTCTCATCAATGTTTTTTTCTTACAATAAAAAGATGGAAATTACAAAAAACTATTGGCATGGATTGGAAAGAATGAAACCATTTACATATTTGAAATCAGCATAAAAAATACTATAAGATTCAGCTATTAACATTCTTGTAACAAACAAAAACCGAAATTCTGTTGTCCAGTGTTTTAGGAAGATGCAAGCCAATCGCTGCCTTTGCCTTGGACACCGAGCAACTCTGCCTTAGCCTCATTCCAAGGCCATCCTTTATCTAGGAAAATCTCACAAAGAAATTTAAGAAATAGAACAAAGGCTGAGGAAGAGAGAGGCTATCATAAAAGAATATTGGCTCCATTGGACATGTGACTATATTTGACATAAAGTTGGTGGGAGTGCCCATATGTCTTCCTATAATTCAGTGATGCCGCTAGGCAAAATCAGCGTGGCGCAGCGCCATGCTGCCCCTTGCCCCGCTGCCCCTCGGCGCTGCACAAACGCAAAGAAACTGAAACCAATAAATGCCAACAATGTGCGGCTTAAGTATTCATTGGAGCTTATCATTGTGGCGTGAGTGATTTAAAGCCTAAACATTTTAATTAAACTGCTACGTACATTCATTTAAAATATTAACTAACTGCATCAGTTTAGTTGGTAGCCGTGACGAGCTGTTTATCGCGTTACTCCTTGTGCTTTTTTATCCTGCGCGCTGACAAGTGGCGCTTTTTTATCCTGTGCGTCACTCCTTTTGTATTCGTGTGTGGTGGTTTCCTGTAGTTAAAGTATTCCTCAATAAGCTTTCATGTTTAAATTAGCATTAATAGAATGTTGAGGGATAATACAGATCAACTGTATAAAGTTTAAAAATCCTAATGCAATCATTATTCGCAATTTTATCCTACAAAAATATTGCATAAATTGTTGAAAAATATACTTTAAAAACTGTTGAGGACTGTACCTCGAGATGATGTCTTTTCGTGGCATCACAAAGTAAGGAAGAGATTAGCCTAGAAGAAATTAGAAAGCCTTAACGTGCCCTAATTGCATACAGATTCCAAAGTTAGCATTATGCCTTAAAAATATAAATGTAGGTCACTGAAATGCCCATGTACTTTTATTAACTTTAAAGCAAGAATTTAGCTGCATTCAGTGCCCCATTGCCTTCGAGCGTGCCATGCTGCCCTTTGTTTCTGTAGCCATCACTGTATAATTGTCTGACAATATAGCAAGTTGCTTTATAACAGGTCCTTAGTGTAGATGAAATTTATTTACCTGGGTGTTGTCTTGGTTAATGGGAGTGACTCCTGGAATGTCTTCTTCCCAATCACTCATCTCTTGGTCAGAGTCAACATCCATTTCAACCTCTTGACCAACATCATCAAATCTTTCTTGGGCAAGAACTCTGGTTCCTACTTCTTCTGGAGTGGTGGGGGGAGGGAAGTTTCCTACGGGTGAAAATAAGAAAAGAACCCTTTATTGACTTTTACTATGATGCAATATGATTGAGAAAGAAAGCTTATGTAATACCTTGTTCATGTGGTTGATAATCTACAGTTTCTACAATGACAAAATCGTGCCAATCGACTTGAGCATATGCCACTGCAAAGAAATAAATTTCCTTGTTTCAATTCTCAATAATTTGTCAGAACCCCACTCCCTCTTAAGAAGCACTAGATCACCTCTTTCTCTTTCAGCTTCTTCCTCTTCTCGTCTCTTTTGTGCTTCTTGAAGTTTCGTCCATTCTACACGATATTTTAACTGTTCCAAAACCTAAGGAGGATAGATAAAAATAGACAATAGATATATTACTCCCCCCCCCCCCCCCCACCCCACACACACACACCCAACAGAAAATGAAACAGGATATCCACAAAAATTATAAAATTTTAAATCTTATACTGTAATGTTTTTCTGCCAAAAAGTGATTATTTTTAAAGGATTTTCTAGTTTCCAATCCTTACAAGATTTTTAATTTTTGTTTTAATCATATTCCAATGGCTTTTAAAATTATTTTAAAAAATATTCCGATTTTTGATCTGTTTAGGAAATTTTCCCAGGCAAATTTTGTTATTACCATGATCTTCCAGAAAGTGGATACCCTGCAAAATGAACAATACTGTTGTATATCATAAGAGAAATTACAGCTTTTGGGTTCATGGCCTCCTTTTTGAGTTTGTTCATCAGATCCTTGGGTGGTATGAGTACTTTTGTATACTGTTCCAGCAGCTTGGTGAAGTAATTAAAAAGACTGTGCTGAGGGCGAAGAAAATCAAACTGATAGTTACGCTGTTCACGATTCATGAGATTTGTCAGGAACTGTCGTCCATTCCTGGCAACAAACTGTGCAGTCAATTTCACTACATCTCTACAAAGTAGATACACAAATAAAAACAATTTATTCACTGTATTAATAAATTAATCTTAATTCAATTTAATAGAGAATTTCTGTAATGCAGATAGTCCTCAAGTTAAAAACACTGATTTTGCAAATCTTTAAAGCAGATTTCCTAACTTATCGATATCGGATCCTTACTAAACTTGGGATTCATGTTCCTTCATTGAGTGTTGTCTCTGATTAATTAGCTTAATTGAAAGGCATTATATACAGTTTCACGTTCACATTCAATATCAGTACATTTTCATACACAATAGTACAAGGCAAGATTAAACGAAACCCATTTGTACCAATTCACGCAGAATGGTGTAGAGGAGCATGATGACATTACAGCTCTCATTCATTCATTCTCTTTGCCTGTCTGGTTTGTGCCGCAGATCATTAACAACATTCTGAATCCATCTAGGACCCTGAAGGATATCAACCAGTCAACATTCACTGCAGAATGCATGACAATGCTTATCTGCATGTTATGAACTTTGTTATACGACAAAGGTGGGAGAATAGTAAATACACAATGAGGGCTATAACGAGTAACAAAATGAAATATTTAGCAACCTCAACAAAAAACACATAAAACAATGATATCTGAAAAATAAACATATTTAATTTCCAGTTCTACGATAATGATTTCTGCACTTCTGATTCAGATGATAAAAGTGTAGTTGTGTTATAAACAACCTTAATCCTGAAATGTGTTATTAAATGAGTACCAACTGAACCACGTTTTTCTTAAATACAGTGCTATTCAAAAGTATAAGGCCAGGCATTGTTTTGTGCTAAAGAGAAAACAGACGCATCATTTTTTCTGACAATTTTTATATCCGTAATGAACACAAATGTCAACCAAAAATACAAGTTTGGATTAAGTAAAAATAATTCTGGAATAAGTTATGCAAAAAAACCACTAAAAACACATGTGCAAAAGTATAAGACCATGAACAAACAACACTGCGATCATGCTGATTTAGTATTTTGTGATTCCTCCAGAGTTATGGATTACATCAAAAATATGTTCTGTCATGGACTCAACCAATCTCAGTAAAGTTTCACATGAAACTAACTCCCACGCAGCGAAAATTGTTGATATCAGTTCATCAGTCCTTTGAAACTGCTGCCCATCTTTATAAACATCTCTTGCCAGTAAGCCCCAAAGGTTTTCAAGTCCGTGATCTTGCAGGCCATCGAAGAAACTTATTATTTTGTGTTTGAAAGCACAGTTTTATCATGTTGGATGTGTTATCTTGTTGAAAACTAGACTTGGGCCCTCCTAGAATTTCACCATAGGCCAGAAGTTGCTGGTCTGTCATCTTCCGATACTCCACTGACGTCATGGGTTCATTGATAACAACAAAGTCCATTTTTCCGAGAGCAGAAAATCCACACCAAACCATGACTGCACCTCCTCCCATTTGGCGGCTCATCTTCACTGTTATGGCTTGCCGTAAATCACGCCAGTAAAAGTGAATGCCATCAGGCCCGTCGAGATTAAACTTCTTCTCTTCAGAAAAAATTACAGAGTGCCATTCATGGCTGTACATGGTTTTATGGGCAAAGGACAGACGTTCTGTTTTGTGTCTTGGTGTTAGGGGCGGTGCTCTCTTTTCTTTACAGTATCGTATGTTCCGTGAAGTACTCAAAACTCTTGTAATGGTGCTCGTGAAACAGGAGATGTTCATAGTGGATTTTATTTTCACTGCTGACATTTTCTCCCTGGTAGCAAGAGCACAGATGTGATGATGAGATCTTTCAGAGAGAAGTTTTGGTCGTCCTGTCCTAGATTTTCCATACCCATCATGTCCTCTGGCTAATACATTGGCAACAGAACATTTTGAATGACCAATCGGTGCAGCAATTTGGTGCTGCGATTTCCCACTACAGTGTAGTATCCAAATTATTCGGATTTCAGATTCGCTGAGATGTGTGGCCTTAGGCATTGTCTATAAACCGCTGTATATTCCTTCTGACTGTACCGCAGCACTTCTGAAGTTCGATTAGTTGTGCCAATTCATTTATATGCAAAAAAGTGGTAGGACAGTTCCATTTTTTCAGGGTGGTCTTATACTTTTGCACATGTGTTTTTTGTGGTTTTTTTGCATAACTTATTACAGAAATATTTTTACTTAATCCAAAGTTGTAGTTTTGTTTGACATTTGTGTTCATTATGCATATAAAAATTATCAGAAAAAATGATGCGTCTGTTTTTTCTTTAGCACAAAAAAACGCCTGGTCTTATACTTTTGAATAGCACTGTATAATCAAAAAATTATTTTTATAATGAGAATTAACGTACAGGTCAAAGGCTGAAATGGATGGTGGGTCGGCAATAAATTCATATTCTGGAGGAGGTTCTTTTAGAATAACCTTCTGTTCATTCACCTGCAGTACCTCTTGTTGTTTAGGCGGCAAAGGTAGAGGCTAAATGTAAATTTTAAATAATTAAAGTTAATATCATTGAAAGTAAACATTTTATAGAGCATATAACATGTCAAAAATTCACAAACCTTAGAAACTGTTCCAGGTGGAGCATCTTGTGCCGCTAAATTCATTTTTATCAAGAACAGATTAATCAGGTAGCAATTACCATGAAATTTTTTTAGTACATGTAAATGCATTTGCTTACCAAATATCATCAATAATGAAAGCACAAAAACTAAACATTCTTGCATTACCAATACAGTTTACCTATTTTTCCATCTTTGAACTCTTTCACTTTATGCTGATAATAGGCATTGTAAGGATCACCAGGATTCAAGAAATTAAATTTTGGATTATTAATCTCATTTTGTCGAATTCTTGCTTCAAACTCGGGTCCTGTACGATAAAGAACATCATGAAGGTTATAACGTTCAAATTTAAAAATTCAAAGAAAAAGAAGTAAGAGAAAAAAAATTACCATTTCTTGCAACAAAACTTGCGGTTTTGTCAACAATATCTGAATTTGGGATGAGGATTAAATAATGATACTAAAAAAATCCTTTGTGAATTTATTAGTTAATCTACTTAACATGGGATTTTTTGTAGTTTTTCCCATTTGAGTTGTAGACAGTTATAAGGATACTTCTCACCTCAGGTGGTGGATAAATAATGCCTATAACTGGTTTGCTGGAAGGGATGTCTTTATTATTTTCTGTTGATTCTTCTGAGTTATTGTTGCTGCTGTTGTTATTGTTATTATTGTTGTTGTTATTATTGTTGTTATTATTATCATTATTACTACTGTTGTTGCTATTGTTATTAACTGTGCTACTGGTGCTATTACCAGCATTCGTTATACTACTACTACTGTTGTTGTTGTTATTATTATTGTTGTTGTTGTTGTTACTGCTGTTATTATTATTATTGGCATTCGGATTATTAATTACATTCTGGCTACCGGGTGGAGGGGGAAGAGGTGGTAAGGGTACACTTGGTACAGGGATTGTAGGAATCTGCACTGGATCTGCTGTAGGCATAGCGATTGCAAACAGTAATCAAGGCAAAAGCAGTGTTCGTTTTGATGGTGATCCAAATATTACAATTGTAATTTGAGTAAAAAATTCTTCTTCAGGGCTAATTATAGATTTTCATCTATAATCTATAAATAAGAAAATGTCATCTACCGAAAATTACGAAATGATTATTTAGAAAACAATTCTAATTCGGGCAAACGAAACTTCCGACAACTGTAGTTAGATGTAAACAACAACCCCACGTTTTAACTTCGTAATTAGTAATGAGGCTTAGGTATGTGGTGGCTTCTTGCTGCCGTATTGAATGTACACAGTTTTATAAGCAAATTACTTAACATGAACAATTGTAAACAATACGTCAATATATATTTGGAATAAATATCGATGAAGTCCGTATTAGAGACATGTTACGCAGCAGCAAATACAACCGCCATTTGTTGTTCGTGAGTCACGTTATTGCAGCATGGCTTTTATTCATTCGAAGTGTTAATTGGTTAAAATTATTAAAAGACAATAACTATGTATTTGATAAAATTTTAATTTATTGATTATCGTCGTTCAAAATTAGGTGCAATCATAATTTTATAAACGTTCGTGAAGATTTGTTTTATTTTGAACTTTACAACTTAACAGCCGAAGTAACAAACGAAAGTTTTTGTGCCATCATCAGCGCCATATCGTTGGGAAATTGCTGCTGCTGCTGCTGCCAATAAAGTACTACTGGGGTTTTGCAGGCAGGCAGTGTGTTGTTCAGCGTACTTTTCTTATTCGACAATTTTGTCGTCTTCGATGTTGCTCCCAAGCACCTTGTGTTTGACTTAACATATAGATAATCTATTCTTTGCAGGTATCATTCATTAAACTCCGAACTTTCCTATACTAGGTTCTTAGTAAATTGAGATAAGCACGGTCAAAGCACATTTTACACTAAAGATGATGAGTGTTTCATAGATAAAATTAGGGTTAAGAAAATGTGCTAATAGTGATTGTTGTAAACAATTGTAAGACGTTTAAAGGCGTCATTGTTGTGCTATCTATCAAATAATCTCTTCCCCCATCCTTCATTAGGTTTAATATGACCATCAGCGCGAAATACAGGCCACGATGTTTTTTTGACATCGAAATCGGAGGCGTTGCTGGTAAGAAAAACACGACCTTTTTCCCGAATTCAACGAAATTGCAATGTAAGAGTTGTTTTTCAGTTTGTGGATTCGTATCACCCGCTAACTTCTCTCTTTTTTGTTGTTGTTTATCTGCTTAGCTGGAAGGATCGTTTTTCAGCTTTTTTCTGATGTTTGTCCCAGCACTTGTGAGAACTTCAGGGCCTTATGTACAGGTATTTGAAAGTTTTTAGCATTTTAGCACTGTTAAAAGATCTCGATTAATTGTACAACAACAATTAACCATGATCGAGAGTTGTAATGATAAATGATTTGGTATTATTATTATTACAAAGCCTCTCATTTCACTCTCCACCAAATGACCTGCAGTGAAGCCAGTTCAAAGACTTGCAGAAAACATTGTCTCACCTGATTATTTTCTTTTTCTCTCTTTCTTAAATATGAGATATTTACTGCAGGAAAGCAGTCAGGGAAGGTGAAATTACAAATCAAAAAGTTTCCAAAAATTTAACCGGTTTGTTAAAAGGAAAAAAAATATTGTAATAAAACTACCTCCAGTGTTGTGAAAGTAAAAAGCTTCTGCAAGTTTTTGCTAAACAAACATAGTAATTACTTTAGATTTTTTATATGACATGAAAAGCCTTTAAAGAAAACATTTATAGTTATAAGTGAATGGGATGCTCAAGAAGGCTGAAAGTAATTACTCATTATTGCATCCAATAGTGCTTAGGTATTGTAGAGCTTAATGATGGATATGTATTCCTTGTCCATATACAATGAGTGCATTCTCCCTATACAGTGATTGCATTTTGGATGTGCATTGCAGTCAGTCCAGCCCAATCCAAGGCTGCTGAAAGCTTTTCAATAAAACTATACCAAATTTTGCAAAAATAGTAACAAACACTATAAATCTATATAAATAACTATAATAAAATTTAAAATATAATTATAAAATATAAAAAAAAAAAAATTATAAAGATAGATAAATACACGAAAATAAATTAATTCTATAATACAGTTTTTTCACATTGCTTTCGTACATTCTCACGAACATTTGGTACTTTTTCACAAGCATGTATTATAGGCAATGATCAATTTTTTTGTGCATTTATGTAAGTAAACAAACATTGAATCAGATTTTACTAGGGCGATAACACTTATGTTTATCGCTGGATCCATTAGCCGATCAGAAGCGATTACACAAAATTTTTGCGATTGCATTTTGTGTAAGTTCTTCTGATTGGTTAATAGCTAAATATAGCTAAAAAAGCTGCTTCAGTATTTGTTTACATATCTTTCCAGTATCTTTTCAGTTTTCTACTTCATTTATCAATCGTTTGGTGTTTCACATCTTTGTGCCAATGGCCATTATAGATTACGTCATAATTCACTGTGCAAGGCCGTAGCCTACGTTGATAATCTCGGCAAGGCCGGCGTGTTCGAGATCTCGGGTGAATTCTCGAATTCTCTCCCGTTTTATGGAAAATTCTCTGATTCATGAGTGAATGATTGTCTATAATTGTCCTGTAAATTTTCATACAGTAGTTTATTACAAATATGGATTAAATTAATGATGAAAAATGGGAAAGAAAATTCTGCAGCCTGGATTTGAACCAGGAACCTTGGGCTCGAATCCAGGTTGCAGGATTTTCTTTCCTATTTTTCATCATTAATTTGAACAGCTGAGGTTGAACCTTCACTGAACATCTTATGATTTATTCTTTAATGGATTAAATGTTTGTGAAATGTCTTTCAATCTAACCGCAATAGTACTAAGTGTCTGTGAAAAAGTACTAAATGATTGTGAAAAAGTATGAAAGCAATGTGAAAAAGCTGTAAATCTGCAAATATATACAGATATCCTGCCCCTTGTTCAGAAAAGAGCCTCTTCTATATGGGGCTCGACAAAATATTTTTGTAGTTGTAAACTATTGGTTACTAGGCTTCAAATTCAAGTAGCCTAGTAATAAAATTCAGTAGTCAAAATTAATAATGCTTATAATGTTAACTCAAGCAGTGTTCTCCCCAGAAAATTTTATCAGGTGGGCGGTAAGCTAAAATAACCGGGCGGACAAAAATTAAAAACAAAAACAAATAAAATATTGGCAGTTTTTTGTGTATTCTTCAGCCGGGCGGCGCGCCCGTTAAAAAGGTCCTGGGGAGAACCCTGTCAAGTATAACCAAATTTCCCAATTTTATCAATATGACACTAAAATTATTTTATTTAACCCACAACATTAAAATTAATTAACATAAAACTTGATTATCAAAAATATTTTTTTTTTCGTCAGTAAGATTTGTATGGGCAAAAATAAAAAAAGTTAATGCCTACAATGACCACAGATATATCTTGAAAGAAGATTTTTAGCCCTTTGATACACTGATGTTTTACTGCTTTTAGATCAAAGTCAAATACATGTATCAGGGTTCGCGCTAGGACAAAATATCTACGAGTCAATTTGACTACCAACCTTGAAAACTGCAAGTCAAATTAATGAAGTGAGTTTAAAATGTGATGAGAAAGATATGGGCTGATGATATTCAAATTTACCAAGTCAATTTTGACTCGCTGATCAAAAAATCACGAGTCAATGTTTAGCAAAAATGCCTATTTGACGCGTAAATTGCGAGTAAGCGCGAACCCTGATGTATACAACAAAGATGATTGCACTTTTATCTTTGAGTTGTTGTGACGTTTCATTTGTCAGCCTGAGAATGTCGGCTGTAGTAATGGAGACAAAAAATGAAACTGGAAGACAGAATCAATTTCAACATTCTTTTTGATTTTTGTGCAACTTGTTATTGAACTCTCCAAATGAGTTTTTATAATTTTAAAGTTATTGAGCAACGAAAGAAAATCTCATGTTTTGCTGCAACCCACTTTGCAGTGTTGATTAGAAAATCTTATGAAATCTTCAAAAATTTCTGCAGTTTGTTTCACTTCACTCAAGTTTTTTGTGTGTATTAATCCTCTTAGGTAATAGCCAAATGGCTAACGTCCATCGTATTTTAGTAGCCATCTCTGAACATTTAGTAGCATTTGGCTACCAGGCTACCGGTTTTGTTCAGCCCCATTCTATAGTTCGGGACAGGTTAACCTTGCAATGAAGAAACAAGTACAGGCTGCGAGAAAGCCATGTGCATACGGGCTGAAATATACTGTGATTTATGGTAATAACGCCGCAGCAATGGATAGGCCGCAGGGCTGAAATTAATCTTTTTCTAAAAAAACAAAAAAAAACGCAAGATTCGCTGCACCCCCCCTCCCCCTTTGTGGTTAATTTAAGAGCAATATATACTTTTATTTTAATGTCATGTTGCATATCAAATGTCGGATTGCAGAGGTCGTCTTTAATGGCCCTCTAGAAAGGACCCATTTGTCCTGCTTTTTCACCTTGCCGATGGTCCTAAGGTGTTTACTGACAGTCGACGCTGATACAGCATGATCCCTTGCAAGGTCCCGAACAGTTTTTGACGGGCTTCAGGTCAGCGTCATTCAACACATTGCCAGGTTCGTCACTCCCGCCCGGAATTTTTGGAACCGACGTTCGTTTATGGTGCCTACACCGAATACCTTATTGATGTTTCGAGAGGCGTTGGATGCAGTGTGATTCAACCCGAACTCGTAATGCATTATCACAAGTAATTCGTATGAAGTCATGACTATCTTCGCTTGGGTTCAAACGCTATTAAATTTCAGGCAGCTGGCCGCTGATAGGTTTATCTCTGGGAATGTACCACTTTGTTATGGGTGCTTGCTACTAAACGTGGAAACCGTGCTGTTGTGCGGAACCCACCTTGAAATCCGACATTTGATATGCAACAACCTGATACATGCAAGATTAATCAAGTACATAAAAATTGAACTTCAAGAATGTTTTTGCACGTTCAGAATGGTTTATAATATTGCTGATACCACAATAGATAAATGAAAATCACTACCCTATTCGAAATTTTCAAAATCGGAATGAAAAACAAAAATCAAATATTCTTCTTGAGATTCAATCATTCTTCTTCATTTTCTTTATCTTTATCATTATCGTCAGCAATAGTTTTGTATGGTAAACCAGCAGCTTTGAAACTTCGTTGATCGAAGCAGGTTTCATGTTCCCATCGTTTTGAGAAGTTATTTTTTTATTAGTTATTGGTGACGGAAAATTCAAATAAAAAGTGAATTAATGTACTGTATAACGAACTGTACAATGTATATGCTGTATAATTAAAGTACTGTGATATATGTTAAATTCGTTTTAAGTTCGTCAGCCCGAAGTTCGTTTGAAGGAAATGATCAGTGGTGCAGTATCAGATTTTGGAAATTGTTTCAATTGTCAAGCCCTTAAAGAAAAAAAAATGCAAGTTATGCCGCAGCGATAGTTAAGCCACAAGACATTTTTTCGAACTTTTTAAATTCCTAGTTTTTTTTGTTGTTTTTTTTAATATAATGTACATATTAAATGTGCACAATTAAAATTACTTAATCTTCATATTTTACAAATTTAATACATTGTTTTCCAGGCCTTTTCATATACTTTTATTTAGGGTCATTCCATGTCGGTTCAGGCAGAGGAATGTAAAATTGATCCGATAATACGAACATTTTTTTTTATGAAAATACGGTTAATGTGAAAAGTTTTTGGCAATTTTTTTTTGTTTAAAACAAGGTTTTTTAAATATAAAAATAGTTTTTTCGCGAAAATAAGGTGTTAAAAAAACGGGGTTGTCCAGGGGGGATAGGCATTGGTCTCCTTTCTAGCTTTTAGTCTCTTATTTTTGATCTTGTCTCTAAAAGTATCTTTTTCAGGAATTTGGTGTACAAAGTCGCTTTTTTTAAGCACATACAACCATTTTTGTTATAAAAAAAAATCGAAAACTCAGTTCTTTGAGATCATAAGCAAAAGCGAGAAAGATTCTAAATACTTCAGCTAGCTTCAGAACGCATTCACGTCCCGTAGCAACATGTGGTCAATTTTTTTTTTTGGGGGGGGGGGAGGGAGGGAGGTTAGAATTTGACCACTTATAACCACAACAGGGAGGAAGGGAGGGGGGGGGAATCAAGCAATGACCATGTGGTCAAATTTGTTTTAAAATCTTTCAAAATTCTGCATTTTAATATCTTTGTTGGAGGGGTTGGAGGTCTCTGACCACGTAATTATTAGGGGGCTAGGTTCAAATATGACCACCAATGACCATGGGGACAAAAACAGAAAAACTCATTAGAAACTTATTAGAACTTTATTACTTATTAGAAAACAGTACATTTGAAAATGAATGAGAATGAATGAGTCGTTACCCTGAAAAGCTAATGGGCCCTAATTTTTTTCATTCATTCTCATTAATTTTCCAAATATAGGCCCTACTGTTTTCTAATAAGTATGGTTTTTGTCCACATCGGCTAGCCATACCTTTCACTTTACCCACTCGATAAAGGGGGCAAGGCATGAAATTTTTTCACCGGGTTTTTTGCTAAACCCACATTTTACATGATGCTCTACAATTATCTAAATAACACATGGGGTCTAACCCTTACCCCTACAAAATTAAAATTTTCAAAATTTACCCCTTCACCCCCAGGGACGCAAAATGTTTTTATTCTGAATTAGGGGACATTAAAACCAAATAATCAATATTCATTTTCCCCCAATCTGTTCCCCTTGAGTCGTTATTTGGACCTAAAGACGGGACACCGATTATGAAACGTCCTGTATAGAGGGAAACTGTATATCTTATCATGGCTATTATGCCCGTTTCCACACCGTCAGTATTCAATTCACACACCTTCAACAAGTCAAATAAAACAATTAGTTTTAAATGTTTATGTATGATTGCATGAACAATATCCAAATAATTTTATAGGAAGCAATTGTCCTGAATTTAGAGTAAGTTTTTCTGATTACCTACCCCCCTCTTTCTTATTGATCCCGTGCATTGATACAATGATGTCGCAACTGTACTTGTTCCTTCATTGCAAGATTAACCTGTCCCAAAGTATAGTGTTGGGAGATGTCAATGTTGAAAGTCAAAATATTAATGTATCTTTGACCTCGATGTGGGTGGTGATTTTTACGGATATCAAGATGATGTGCTTTTAGTTGTTGTTAGTGGTGGGCGACGTTAATAGAGACGTCAGTGTTTCAACCATCTATATTATTATAAAACATCGTCGATGCAGTGCTTGCACTATTTATCAAAAATATGGAGTTCTGTACTTCCTACATGTAAAAATTGGGAGTTATTTGTCAAAAGTAGGGAGTCACCTTGATTAAAGTGTTTATCTGGTCATGCACGTCAGAACAAGTGAGATGCATGAATGGTACAGTAATGAATCAGTGTACCAATGTCTACATCAGAAAATTTTTTTATTGCAGAAATATCATGGTACACAGTTACATATACATCACGATTTCATCACTTAATTTACTTTTCTTCACTTTTTTGGCAGGCTGCATTAGTCTTGCCAGCCTTCTCTTTTTTTTCTCTTTTCCAATAGCTGATTGCTTCTGCATATGGGAATCTATCAGTATCTTCATTTAATGATAATTTCATTAACATTTCAATGCAATGATGCTCTTCATTTTGTTTGTAAGAGATTTTGTAGACTGACATCATTGGAATACAAAAAGAAATTTATACCATACAAAATGACACCATCACCACCTTTATACCCAGTCATCACTGCTGCCCCATCACTTCCCAGGCCAATACATTTTGATACATCTAATTCTAGTGCCTGTAGTTTTTCATTGATTGCTGTCACAACTGTCTGCGCTTTGCCATTGCTTACCTCACAGTTACAAAAAAATACGGTCCTCGGTAGGCCAGTGGGCATAACAAACCTAATGTACATTGCCAGTTTTTTTGTGTATGGTAATATCACAACTTTCATCTACTATCAGGCCATATACATCAGAATCTCGAATACATCCCAAAACCCTGCCATCAATTACTTTTACTAGGGCTTCCTGCATGTGATGTACTGCAGTGTGATGAAGATCTTGGTATTCACATGACACACCATCTAATCTCTGCAACTTCAATAGCTTATTTACTTTGCTTGTTGGCAATTCTTCTTTTCCTGCAAAGTGGATTGTCTGATACAGTGAAAGTTGTTCTGGGGGGACATCTTCCTGTGAAGCTGTTGCAACTGATAGAATTCCATTCTCTAAAGTTCTTCTCATCTTCAAGCTTGAAAGTGCCGATTTATGTTCATCTGTCATTGCATGTTTGATTAAAGCTGACTTCTGTAAGTTTGCTGGAATTCAGAATTGAAAGTTTATGAAATTAATAAAGGTACAATGTCTTTTCCAACAATAATTGAGATTAGGTACTTAATGCCTAAAGTTTTTCAATAAATTTATCAACTGAAAAGATAAAATACCTGCTGCAAATGTAGCCGCTTCTTCACTCACCACCGTAAACTTCTACTATTTCCCCATGAATTTCTGCAGATTCCTTGCCTTTTGCGAAAAAAAACCTTATAACAGCTGTGGTGATTTTTTAAACGACTGCTAGTACGTAGTGCACGTGCACAGGAACAATTCCTGTTACGCAATATCTGTGCATTTACTTGATGTTCTTTTTGGCTATGTTAACTTTTACACAGCGACTATATTTCCTCCGTTAAAAAAATAGATGGTATTACCTTCTGATATCCCCTCATATTTAGGGATCTTTCACAAAATATGTGCCTTGAAATGAATTAACCCCCTGCCTTCCCCCTTTGAAACATTCTATATTTAATATTTAAAGTTAAACATTTATAAATTTTTCACTTCAACCAGATCAAAAAAGCCAAAAACAGAATTAATACAAAAAAGGAAAATAATTTGAATTGTATAAAGTTGTAGTCAAAATAAATCTCTTTACAAATTCATATATCAAAAATATTTAATTATTAAATTTGAACAAAATAAAGATTTTTCTTTGCGGGTGGCATTTTCGGGTGTCGGGGCACGTGATCAGGATCAAAGGGCAGCGGGGTGGAAATTTTCCAGTTTAGCGCACCCCGTAAACCCCGCCTAAAATGAACCCTGAGTCTCCTTACAAGATTTCAAAATTTCTTGCTGACTTCTTTCAAGGGCTCAACATTACTCTAATCAACTTTATGGTTAAAAATAGCTTTGATTTAGTGGAAAGATTAAAGATCTTTCTTTAACAGAAAAGCAAATTCTGGCCTCTTTTAATGTGGAAGCATTATTTCCTAGCTTACCCATCACTGAAATGCTCGACTTCCTGCAACAGGTGCTTACGACGACTCCACCATTCAAGAACTATTTTCATTAACTGTGTTTTCAATAATGTCTTACAATTTGAAGGCAATTTTAATAAAATGAATAATGTCATCACTATAGGCATTGTCTCACCCCTATCCTGGCTGAAATATGTTTAAAAAACTTCGAATTGCAGCTTAAACATCCAGATTTTTATTTCTCAAACTACTGATTCAGTTATGTTGACGATGTTTTTGTTGTGATCGATGTTCATAAGTGTAAAATTTCCGACTTTTATCATGTTTTTTAAACCCACTATCCAACTACAGTATTAAGTTAACATCCTAAGTAGAAGAAGGGAAAGATCGCCTTTCTAGACATCTGGATCATTAAATGTGGAACAAATTTGACATTTGATATGTCAGGAAATCATCAAACAACCTTTTGTATATCCTGGCTGATTCTAACCACTGTTGTTGACAGAAAACCTCTGCTTTCATTCAGTCATTGACAGAGCGCTGAATCTTCCCCTTACTGCAGAAGTCTTCAAGAAAGAAATCTTTATATTAAGCAAATTGCTAGTAAAAACTGATATGGTCCGTGTATGACTGACAATCTTTTGAAAAGGAGAAGGCATAAAAAAGCTTATTGCCTCTTTAACTACATTGCGGAAAAGTAAATACATATCCATTGTTGAAGAATAATAATTGAATGATCTTAAGAGGGTTTTTTGACGCCAAACCTCAGATGTTATGCGTGGAGGATCCATGGCGCGAACAACCGGATCGAGGTGGTCCCACAGATGCTCTATGGGGTTTAAATCTGGGGGATTTGGGGGATAGGGGAGTCAAATCTGCACGTCGCATTGTCCCGCTGGAAGATGCCATCGTGCTGAGGAAACCCAATCTGCATGTAGGGGTGGACATGGTCCGAAAGAACAGATGCGTACTTCCATTGATCCATGGTGCCTTCCACAATGATGAGTGCACCAAGGGAATGCCATGAAAACATTCCCCAGACCATAATGCTGCCTCCTCCGGCCTGGACCCTTGCAGCACGTGTTGCAGGGTGTTTGTTTTCTGATGCTGAACGCCGTACATGCCATCAGAAAATCATGGTTTATGCTGCACGCCGTCCGATGGAGCATAAACCATGATTCATCAGAAAAATCCACTTTTTGCCACTCTGTTGCTGTCCAGTTATGGTACTGGCGTGCAAATGTCAGTCTTCGTCACCGGTGAACAGCCATCAGCATTGGTGCACAAACCAGCCATCTGCTGCGGAGCCCCATACGCAGCAACGTTCGCTGAACTGTCATTGAGTAAACACGTTTGGTACCCCCCTGGTTCATGTGGGAGGTTAGTTGGTTCACGGTTGCACGTCTGTTTGCTTGCACGCACCTCCATGGCCGTTGTTCACCCGTCATGTATGGTCCGTGCTGCCCCACACTTGGCACGTCGCTGATTTTGGGTATTGCCATTCCGCCATGCACGGTACACTTTCACCACGGCGGCACGCGAACAGTTCACAAAATTAGCAGTTTTGGAAATACTTGGAAGCCGATGGTCATGCCCTTTTGGAGGTCGGATAAATCGCCATGTTTCGTCATGACTCCAACAATTGCAATGTTTTCTGCTTCCGTCTGACACCCTTCCTATACCTCCCACCTTTGATACTAGTACGTACCTTCTGGGCGTAACCGTTTTCCACTGAAGTTGAACGTAGGAGGTGGTCACATTAATGTGACTGGACTGTGTATTACCCACAGGAAATATTAAATAAACTTGAATTGATAGACAGTTTATGAGAAATATGCCATTAAAATTTAAAACTATTAAAAAGAAAAGCTGAATTTAAATAAAATTTAAGAAAAAATAGGCAAATATTAATTAGCAAAAGAAAATATAATATTGTATATTAAATTAACTATTTTCAAAAACTATTGTCAAAGCCATTGTTAGATGCTTAAAAATCCAAACAATTTCAGTTGTTATAAAACTACTGAAGATGTCCGAAAGGACAAAAGGTAACTCTAGACAATAAAAATAATGTACTGTAAATGGACATTATTCTAATAACTTAAAATAATCAGTTTTATTTTCAATCTTATTGAATTGCAAATATTCAATCTGTAGATTTGCTGCTTTGTGACATAATTTTAAATAAAATTTTGCTGCTTTGTGGCAGTATCACAATCTGTTAAAGGATTTTAGTATACTATTAAGGACAATATATACAATCCTGTTAGTGATTATTTATTAATATAATTTATTTATTATACATGGTGCCGCAGATATTTGAGAACAAATCTACGTCCGCAGGTAAAAGGAGCAGATACCACAGAGCCTTTAATGCAATTTGCATTTTTGTACAAAAGACTACAAAATACATATTGTTATTCAATAAAACCACCGTCCGCCGCTATTACAGCTTCCACACGCTGTCGGAACCGCTGGCAGGCAGCAATGAGATGGGTCTTCTGGATTTCTGCCATTGCCTCCACAATAGCTGGGCTGAGAGCTTCAATGATGTTGTGTGGATGCTTGTTGGACTTCCTCTTAATGACGCCCCAGACGTAATAGTCCAAAGGATTGTGATCAGGGGAGCCACATGTTGGGAGGGATGTGGTTGTGAAGATTTGTGGTCATCCATGCTTGGGTGCTGTGGGCCTTATGATTTGGAGCAGAGTCCTGTTGAAAAACGTACAGTCTACCACGTGCTACAGTAATCCAGGACTTCACAACTCTTGCCAACACATCGGTGTAAGCAGCAGCGTTGACCCTAAGACCTTGACGGAAGAAATGTGGAGGCATCACGTCGCCTTCACTGCTCACGACGCCTATAGTCGAATTCAGTGTAAGTTGGCAATATGCGAAGTGTCACGGTTCACTACTTTCAAACCGCATAACACACCACATATTCTTGAGCCAAAAGAAATAGTTATGCACAGTGTCGCCAGATGTTTGCATCCTCGTAAAACCTTTGCTTATAAACATGAAATGTTCAGTAAAGATTATAAATGTGTTATAATAAACATGTGTTTATTTAAAAAATAAAAAATATTAATATAACAGTTTAACTTTGCTTTTGGTACACTGTGAACTATAATGAAATTTAAAGTACAAAAAAGTGATTTGTTACTGCTCCGCAGGAACCACTTCGTTACAACACCGCATTCTTCCCGCTTCTCCGTTCCCTTGGTTATGGCGGCCTGCTCGTCCTCGTCAACCGTCGGAAGCGGTGAGCTTTTGCCTTCACCGGAATGTTATTTTTGCCTTCGTAAGAGGGGGAAGCCACTAATATAATTTTTTTGTCATAAGAGCGTTATTATTGTAGAAGCCACTGATATTATGTTGTCAGGGTGTCTACAGGTCACGAAAGTCCCGAAAAAGTCACGAAATTAGAAAATGGTCACGAAAGTCACGAAAAAGTAGCGAAATTAGAAAATGGGTCACGAAAATTTCAAGTCGCAGAAATAAAATTTGGTCATGGAAAAAATCTGCTCGCTCCAGTCTGGGAAAAATTCTTAAAAAGGTTTTTTTTTGACGTTAAAATAATTAAATTAGGTCATGAAATTTTTTCAAGAGGTCCCCAAAAAGTCACTAAAAAGTCTCTAAATTGACTTTCAGAAACTCTGTAGACACCCTGGTCGTCGTAAGAGCGTTAAGGCTGGTTCCCATAGCTCCGATTTTAAGTGCTATCCTGTGATAATCGCACCTGACTGAGTCGAGCATATGGAAACCGATTTTCTTATCCTCAGATTTTTAGCTCCGATTCGAATGCCCGACTGAAGTCGCGATTACAAATCGTCAGTCGCAGTAGTTTGAATCATACAAACTTTTCTAGGTCTGATCCTGCGATTTGGGTCACGTGGATCACTGTATTGGATCGATCTATTTGGAACTGTGAAGAGAACCCATCTGTGAATGCTTACATGACGATGAAAATGTGATTTTCGTAACTCGCAAAATGTTATTAATCAATGAATGTTGAGGAAGTCATATAATTTATATAAAAGAATTGTTTTTATACATAAAAAAAAAAATTATCGAAATGAGCAAAATTTATTTACCTATAATCGATCAGACATTATTCAGAATTACAAATTTAAAAATTAACCAAAAATAGACATTGAAATAGTATTGGTTATAAATATTAGTAAAATATATTATGACGCATTTATATCAGTTGAAGTTTTTAAACGCATTATTTTACTAATCAATATTCTAATTTTTAAGAAATAACAAAATTGATATTCTATACAAAATATTAAAATATTTATAAAATATCTAGAAAATTTGGATTCGATCAGAAACCAATACAAATATTTTCGAAATATATAATTAAAATGTGTAAATATTAGTTATTTAAAAAAATTCCACCTCACAAGGGTTTTTGTATTAGAACGAAAGTTAAGTTACTTTATTGGAATTAAAAAAAACCCTTTTATTGTAAAGAGGACTTTTTTTTAAATAACTAACTATATACAGTGCAATACAACATGAGTAAAACAATGAATCTAAAATGTGCAACTAAATTCTTTATTTAAATTGCATCAAAATGTTTTTATCAAAAATAAATTCATAATAAATCTAAATGATATAGTAAGCTAGAGGAACACACCAGTGTATAAAAATTTATATTTATTTCATGACTGTAATTCCACGATTTTCAATTTTGATAATTTTGATAAAAAAAATTGATGCAATTTGAAAATTAAATTTTTAATTACACATTTTAAGGATTAATTAGTTATATAATTTGAAGATATTTTTAATTTGAATCCTTTCCTTGATTCCATAGAAGATTCTATTTTAAATATTTTATTTTATAAAAAATTGTTATCTATTTTGTTTTTTTTTGCCGTGTAGAATATTGAATTTTAAACTTGTGAACTCTTATAATTATTCATTTTCGGTGACCTTTTTAATTATCTCCAGGGTTCGCGCTTACTCGCAATTTACGCGTCAAATAGGCATTTTTGCTAAACATTGACTCGTGATTTTTTGATCAGCGAGTCAAAATTGACTTGTTAATTTGAATATCATCAGCCCATATCTTTCTTATCACATTTTAAACTCACTTCATTTTGTCACATGTGGTCTTGTTTACATTTCTAATTAAATATGGCAGCAATTATAGAGATTTGTGGATGCATGTAAAAATATGGAAGTTAGAAAGAATCTAAATTTTGACTCGCATCTTCTGAAATTTGACTCGCAGTTTTCAAGGTTGGGAGTCAAATTGACTCGTAGATATTTTGTCCTAGCGCGAACCCTGATCTCAACAAGGTATAATATACAAAATAAAACATTAGAAAAGCTTAATTCTTTTTTGTGAAATAAATGAATTTTTTAATTTATCAGTGCCAAAGCCAGCTAGTCAGGGGTTTTGTCAGCTCTGTTCCAGCTCTCTCGTTAGCCACGTGCTCCAGCAAAGGAGGGGGGGGGGATTCATCGAATCGTCGGTGTGATTTCCCATGCTCTTGCCTTTGTGTGTTGAGGAATATCAAATATATTATTACAGATGAATATATAACTATTCCCCTCTTTATTATTTGATAATTTTTAAGGGGTATACGGCTTTTTTAAAGTTGTATACAACGTAAGAAAACACGCTCGCCAACGTATCGATAAACTAGACGCCATGTTTATTATCTCTCGACAAGAGGCTCTCACTCCAATCCGTGCATGTGCAGTGTTAGATCGTGATTGCAAATCGCGCCTATGGGAACTGGCACACGGTGCCGATAATCGAGTACGACTCGCGTCGATGCTTATCAAATCGGGCTTCTCAATTGCAGTCGTTGTCGTAGCGACCAGTCGGAGCTATGGGAACCAGCCTTTATTTTTGTCATCGTGGAATTATTGCCTGAAAGATGATTCCAATTCCACGTTACAATTTAACTTTCATTTGAATAAAAAAAATTTTTTCTCCTTTTCAGCTCTGAATCATATTAATGACCAATTTGAAAATGAAATTTCAAATGCATTTAGTCAAACTGTATTTTTAACATTGCAAAGTATATATTACATGATTTGACATGAACAACTGAACATGGAAGGATGCGACCAAGAAGAAAGCCTCATTTTAGGGGGCAGCATTCACGCGCATTGATACACTGAAGCAAAATTGTGAACTGACCCGTAACACTTCTCACATTGCCAACTTACACTGAATTCGACTATAGAACCATCACTGCAGCTGGAAATTTCGTATGCATGACGGTTGGAACTTCCTGGGGGGTTTGACACAGCTGTTGATCGTTTCAGCGGTTCACCCTCATAGTTGTGTTTTGCAGCAAAGACAGAAGTCTGCCATTTTAACAACTTATGAATGCTTTAAAAAATTAAAAATAAAACTTCAGAAGTTTCTAGTAATTATACCATGTAATAGAGCTTGTGCAGTGGCGGCATGTTTAACCATAACTTTGAACAAAATGTATGGCTCAAAATATCTGTTGATGCTATAGTTGGTTAAAAAGTTCCTTGTGTCTGAGTGAAAGGTAAATGTAATCATCAATCCAGAATTTTTCTCCTTGGATGTGCTTCTGAAATTGCATTGCATTTTACCCCTTTCATTAAACAAGCACTTTGGTAAGCAGTGTGACAATTCAATGAAGAGTAAATAGCCTCATAAAATTCTCATTAAGAAATAGTATAACATAGCCTTCAAAAATCTCTCTAGCCTGCTCAATCCTTGATCAACTGTGTCCCAAAACAGGTTTTAGTTGTATATTATTGTGTGGCGGTCCCACTGTTTATTCTATTCGTAGTCGTCAGCCCTCTAGTGGTGAATGACTCAAGCTTTGCATTACCCCCTTTGGTGGCCATGCTGGTGCAGCTAACTGTATAAACATGAACCATTCTCTATCCATTGCTGTTTTATTATAAACTGTTTCAATACGTGCTTACAACTAATTAACGAAATTATTGAAATAATTATGCCCGAAATGATGCACAATAAATTACGAGAAGTTTGTTATGGACTGGATATTGATGTGGCATTTGAGAGAAAGATACAGTTGACGGAACCATAAATCGGCTCGAAAATTTACATGATAATGATGAGATTAATTTTCACTATCCGTGCACAATCGTCAATGCGATCAAGGTAAATGAAATTTTTATTAATTTAAGGCAAATAAATTTATCAGGAAGAAAGAAAGAGTATGATGATATGATTATGAAGAAAGCCATTTATTTTTCTACGCTATCTACCTCAAAGTAATCGGACATATTCGATTTTAAACGTTTTTAACGAATCTCTAGAAAATATTTGACAAATTATCCTGAAACTTCAGGGGTATAAACAGCATGTTACACCTCATATACTTCAACGAAGGTTTTGTCCCAAAGGCAAATAGGGGACCAGCAACAACGTGAACCAAAAAATGTTTTGGGATCACCTTGTGAAAAATAATGCTTGAAATGCATTGTAGCTGTAGCATATGATTATGAGGCTTCTTTAACTTATCTGTATTCATTTGTATGAGAATACATATAATCAAGGAGATATAAAGGTTCTTTAAAAAAAATCGAAATGTTTTTGTTTATAACGTGCAGGATTTTCAACCCAATGCAAAGCCATTTTCAGGAAACTTGACAAACTACAGTAGAGATAACGCCCTGCAATCGGAATATAAAAATATTAAATATTTGATGAAATATGATCATTTTTATTAAATGATGTTTAACTGCGCATGCGTTACCGAAATGTCTTTTGCATAATTTTTTAGCCAAATGTATACAGCTACTCTTATAAAAAGCCCAAGCAAATATTGTGAAAATTCAGAAAGATATCGTTGATAGAATGAGTTGAATTTCAGCTGTTCTCAAAAATAAACAAAACGATAAGGGGTTTTCTCCAAATTTTTTTATTTGGATGGACACCAGTATCAACTTTCTCTCCGTACACTGACATACACCATATTGCCATTAATGACTGGACACTTTCGATTTTAGACGTTTTGTCGAATATCTAGAAAAATACTTGACGAATTATCCTGAAATTTCAGGGGTGTAAAAAGGATGTTATACCTCATATATTTCAGAGAAGGTTTTCTCCCGAAGGCAAATAGGGGACCAAAAAAATAATGTTTGGAATCACCCTGTAAAAAATAATGCTTGAAATGCATTGTAGCTGTAGCATATGCTTAAGAGGCTTGTTTTACTTTTCTGTGTTCATTTGTATGAGAATAGCACGTATATTCATGGAGATATAAAGGTTTCTTTAGAAAGGTCGAAATGTTTTCGTAAGTTTTTTGTTTATAACACGCAAGATTTTCAACCAAATGCAATGCCATTTACAAACTACAGTACAGACAACATCCTGCAAT
>JAHWFO010086905.1:391992-451288 GCA_023313115.1 Rhysida immarginata
ACAGGGTGATTCCAAACATTATTTTTTTGGTTCACTTCTTTGCTGGTCCCCTATTTGTCTTCGGGAGAATTCCTTCTCTGAAATATATGAGGTGTAACATCCTTTTTACGCCCCTGAAATTTGAGGATAATTCGTCCAGTATTTTTCTAGATATTCGACAAAACATCTAAAATTGAAAGTGTCAGTCATTAATGGCAATATGCTTGTTTATATGCATTAAAAATGGGGCTTCACAAAAAAATACTGTCTAATATGATAAAATGCAAGAAAACATAATAACCCATCCTTCAGCATCATTTTTCATTTAAAAGAAGCTGGAGGTAGTTCTACCCTCAAGATTAGAAGAGCAAAAATTAATGCAATCCATGTGCACTTTTCTGCTACCCTGGATGTAAAAAAAAAAAAAAAATCCTATTTTTCTTGTAACAAAGGAACCCATGTAGAATAGTTATGTGAACTTCCTTTTAAAAAATGTATTTGACCATATACACAGTGTTTACTAACATACAGCAAAAATTCAAGGGCTTATTCTTTGGGTTATTTTAAGAATCTTTCGTCCTTTGATGATTTTTGGAATGCTGCTTTGTTTCGAAGATTCAGGGTGAAAACCTTTATCTAAAACGATCTTTTATTATTTAATATTCCATGTAAAGCTTGTTAATCTGCAATAACTGCTGAAAATGATACCACCAGATAGGATGCATGAATCCTCGTTGACTGCCCAACTTTTTCAAAAACACCAGCGTTGTTTCTTATTGCATTACATCCTTCAACTATCCGATTTTCAAATCATCTACATTTTCCACTGGACTAGTGTAAACCAACAAATTGAGATGGCCCCATTTGCTAACCTGATGCGAGTTCAAAAAACAACTGATTTTAGTAACCAGAATGTTGTTAAAAGATATTAGTTTTGTTTTTCTCGAAAAATCTTTATCGTCTTGTATCTGTAAAACAAAGCGGTATTCTGAAAATCATCAAAAGATACTTAATATAATCCAAACAATACCCCCTTGAATTTTTGCCATATGTTTAGTAAACATCCTGTATAATAAATTATTGTTAAACAATAAATGATTACTACAAAGGAAATCAAAACTATTGTCAAGGAAAATAATGAAACTTTGAAAATATTCCTTGCAGAAAAATAAAACGTTTTAGGCAGACTCTCCCCTCCCCCAATTTATTCTCATTTTTCATTCATAAAATGATTTTAGAAAATTAGAAGGTTTGCAAAATTTAAAAATTCAACAGCTTACTAGTATTTTGGTGAGAAACTTGCTAGAATATTATTTCAACAATTTAAAAAGTCGAGTAACAAGATAAGGTGCTTACCAACCCCAACCAAAAATTTTTTAAACATATAAACTATAAATAATTTATTTAGTTAGCAACACTTTAATTTTATATTTTATTTTAAAACTACATAAAAATCAGATTTAAAATTTAGAATTTATTTTAAATTTAATCAATCATTTCTGATGAAATTTAATGCTGAAGACACATAATATTACTTAAATTATGCTACCATATCTTGTAGCTCAGTTATACACCTCAGCGTAAGCTTGTTTTAATTTATAAAATTGTTTGAGAAGATAGTTTTGGTTGTCTTTTATAAGCAGGTTATAAATATTTTAAATCCTTATGCTAATCATCTAATGGGGAAGTTGCATGAAATTAAAAAAATTTTTTTTTCGATAGCTTAGATCATTAATATACCAGAATGGCTATTCTTTTTTTCTAATTGTGCATAGTTTTTAAAAAAAAAATTATTAAAGTTGACACCCCCAAGAAACGCTACGTCATAGCTCAAGAGTGATGTAACGTTACCCACCATGAAACCTGAAACCGGAAACCATGCCTATCTCTTTCACTTCTATTTCATGATTTGTCTGTAATAATAAACATGTATGCTTACAAATATTATTTCATTCCCATGTATACAAACACTAGTACAATAAAACTTAATAAAGCATTCATAAGGGCACCAAAACATCACGAGAGAAGAAATAGATGAAAATACTGAGGAGCTATACTCTGCGATATTAACGTTGGTTTCCATGACCTCGTAATCGTATGTTATTCTTCGATTTTGAATTGGCTGAAGAAGGAATGGGCAAAAGCACATGGGAAACATTTAGTTTTTTCGTCCGATTCTTCAGACGTATTTGATCCGATTAAAATTTAAATTTCAGTCGGTTTCGATCACCTGTTCAAATATATTATTTTCCCATGGATGCATACATCTCATCTTTGTTTCGGTGATTACCGACTATAATCCTGATTTCCACAAGGAGAAACATATACATGAAAATAAGTAATAGGACTCGTTTTTTCGAAAAAAATTTCGTGAGCTCTCATGTATTATTTTATCATTAGATAGTTGTGTTTTCATCTCTTCTCGTGGATGAGGGGAGGGGACAGTCGAAACGTTGGCGCTATGCCTGCATGTGATGCTGTAATTTTTAAATTTCATCAGAAATGATCGATTTCATTAGCTCGAGGAGCTTTTAAACAACCTGTTTGACTTGTATATATCAATTTGTTACTGGATGGTTCAAATATGCATTAAAATACGCAAAGAATATGTGACATCACTAAACAAGATGCCTTTCTGCACATGTTCACTATGCAGTGCCAGTACTGATAGGAGCAGATTAATATTATGATTCATTACAACATTGCTTGACATTTGTTACTTAGGACAATAAAAAAAATGAAATTAACTTTAAAAAATACTTTTTTTCCTTTAACATAAAGAAATAGGTTTCACATACGTATTGCATTTGGAAAATATTTGTGAAATGAACGAGAAATGTCACCGACCGAAGTTAAGTTCGCGATTGCTGGTTTTCTTTTTTTTTTTTTTCTTTTAATGCTTATATAACAAGTTTTATTATTATTATTGTTTGGGGCAGCCATACTCGGATCAAGTCCGGAAGCCAATCCCAGAGGCGGACCCAAAAGAGGGCCAAGCCCATGGGATTCAAATGCAAGGGAGGAAAAGTTACGCACTTGTGGGAGTATTGATGTTTGGGTGTAGGAATTTCCTTACTATATGACAGGTGTTTAGAATTGTGGCTTTCTGTAAAGTTTTGTATAGATGTGGGTTTAAATTTAGTGTTGACAGACTTTTGTGTAGCGAGTGTGGAATAACCCCAGTGGCAGAAAGAACGATAGGCACAATGTGTACTCTGTTAACTCCCCAAAGGCGTTTTATTTCGTGTGCAAGATCCATATATTTAGTGATTTTGTCAGTGTATGTCTTTTGTAAATTGTTGTGTTGGGGATGGAGATATCAATTATGTAAGTCACTTTGTTTTGCTTATCTACTAGTGTAATGTCTGGTCTGTTATGAGGGATAGTTTTGTCAGTGATTATAGCTCTGTCAAAATATAGTTATGTGTGGTGTTCTCTAAGACAGTGTCGGGGATATATTTATAGTATGGAGTGTGAATGTCCCTTAGCTTGTATATCTTAGCTAGATGTTGATGTAGGCTACCTGGTTATGTATTTTGCAACTGGATATGACGTGTTGGATGGTTTCCTCTGTGATATGGCATTTCCTGCAAGACCCTTATTATTATTATTATTATTATGTCATATTGTTGTCTTTTGTCATCTGTTCGATTGACAGAACGATACAGTATAAGGCAAAATTTGGATCGATCATACAGTAACTTTATTTTTATTACTATGAAAATTAGACACGTTTGCTTCAAAATTTCTATATCTTCTTGTATACAGTGTGTTATAATTATTATTATTACAATTCTTTAGATTAATTTTTAGGTGGTTATTTAACAACTTGCTTCTAATAAACGATAGACAATTTACTTCTGGGCCTATTGATCTATGGTCATTCCTGAAAAACAGCAGTTAGTAACAAATAATTTTGCAGAAAATAATCAGAAATAATACCGAAGCAATCAATCAATCATAGCGATTCCGTCCTCTAAATTTGATTTTAAGAAACTTATTGATGGTATTATATCAATCAATCAATCAATCATATCTCTTCAATGTTTCAGTGGTGTGTGACGTCAAAGCAGAGCTAACCAATCACAAATCATTTCAGTATGGGGGCGTGGTTTTGCATTTTTAAAATTAATTTTGATAGTTTTTTTTAATACTTTTAAGATTTTTAATTGCGATTTTCATATTCAGCGTACCGAAATCTATATAAAACTGCCCTTCTTTTTAAAAAAGAAATTTCATGCAACTTCCCCATTATGTTTTTGAACCTGTTTAATGTAACTTTTTTTAATATCATTTAAGTGGAAGAATTATAAGTTTTGTATACTAAAGGGCAACTGACGTCAAAATTTTCAATGCTACTAGTAGCTTCAAAAAATTCCCGGAATTGTGATGTGCTGTGAAATTGAGGTAGCAGCGAGCGAGCGAGGCTTCCCCTCATTGTTTATACCATTTGCAGATCACGCTCAAATGTGTTTTGACATGATTTAAACAAAATGCTGGGGTGCACGGGCAGTCTGTTAACTGGTAGTGTAGAGTAAGCATTCTGATTTCGCTACGTAAAATGTCAGTTATGGAACAGTGTTCGAATATCAAAGATGACCATCGGAGTTACCGTCCGACAACTTCAATCAATTCATCCACAATTAATCTTGTGAGCAACATCATGCGAGAAGACAGACAGACCAGTGTAGAGATAAAAGCTGCTGCGATATCTGCACTTTGCAAATTGGCTTCGCAGAGTGTTTCCAAGGATTATACAGATGTTGGCAGAAGTGTGCTACTGCCCAAGGACAGTATTTTGAAAGAAATATTGTTTAAATGTTTTTTTTTCTATGTGTAGAAATAAAAATTAATTCCGGGAATTTTTTGAGACTACTAGTATAAGATTAAGTAAATAATTAAAGAAAACTGTATAATGGCAGAATGTATAATTTAATTTCGATAACTTATTTATTTAATAAATTCAACAAATATTCGCTATATACTGAACACCGCAAAAAAAAATAAAAAAAATGACACATTTAAACTATAAAGGGCGTCGATGACGTCATACGAGCGAAACGAAATTCCAGTCCTGTAGTTATTACTTCTGATACCTGATCCATTCAACAGAGGTAAACTTGAAAAAAGTTCTCCAGGAAAATTTATCTGCCTTGCAATCTTCTTCCTTATAACTATGATCCTTTAACAGTTGATAATGAAGTTGAAGAAATTTCGAATTCATCAACAAAAAACAGAGTGATAATCGCGATTTATCTGATTTTGATATGAAGTCAGATTTGGTTTTTATCACTTGGTTTGATTTGATTTTTTTTTATTTTTTATTAACTTCCAAATTTAAAACCTTGTTTATGGTATTCTATTGTGCAAAGAGTGAATTATTAATGAAAATAACTAAAATCAAATTATGAAATTAAGAAGAAATCGGTTATTTCCTTATGCTGTCGTTTTCTTACTGATGATCGAATGATTAGTGCTAGCTCTTTTGTGTGAAAAAATTATAGGGACAGCACCTTGTTTTCAGTCGTTGTCTACCTGGACAGATACCACTTGACTGCCGAAATCATGGGATCTTTTTAAAAGCAGGTATTTGTAAAAAGCTCATGATACAATTTTGTGTGTTGCTTAGGAACAAATCATCACTATTTACCGGGTGGCCCAAAAATGACTGATGGATTTTGAAAATCAATAAAAAAAAGACAGAATGCGATAGATATGTATCGTTTGCAGCCTTATGCTTAGGAAATCAGGGAATTTTATCCCACCAAATTTCAAATTTAGTTAACATTTTCACCCACAGGTGGCGCTGAAAACTATGAAAAAATAAAAACCGGTATGAAAATGTTGCAAGGACTGTTGCAAAAAACCATTTTGGTAGAGCGGACTTGCAATCTCAACAGCACACGCTATCAGCTTGACAACGAACTACGGAATGGCGAGCTGAAATACTTCGTTTTAACTATACCTGTTACAGATCGCCTGCAGCGCCATCTCTTGGTAGAAATTTTAACTAAATTTGAAATTTGGTGGGATAAATTTCTTTGATTTCCTAAGCATAAGGCTGCAAACTATACATATCTATCGCATTCCGTCTTTTTTTTATTGATTTTCAAAATCCATCAGTCATTTTTAGGACACCCGGGTATGTTCTGCAAGCATGGTTTCTTCAAAAGAGCCTCATTTGGAAAACTGAAAAAACTGATTTTCTCTCCGCTAGAAGATGAATTTGTACAGCCGAATGCACAACAGTATTCTATATCAGAGTTCAAATTTGTAACAAACTTGATTTTCGTTTTTAATGAGTTTCTTCAGATGAAAGTTAAAAAAATGAGCAATTTATACATGAAGGATGGGCTTGGCCTCTGTGTTATTTCTCGGTTGGTGGAGGTTAATTGCCACCATATGGACACCCTTTCACCCCAAATAAATCATGGGAGAAATTGACACTGGTGAAGAGTGAAATCCTAACAACTAAGTAAATACATTAGAGAATGTTATAAACACATTGATAAACAAACTGATTAATGAACTTAAGTCACAAATTGTTAATCAATCAATAATAAGCCATGTTAACAAATCAATAGATAATTGATTTAATATCTAAATATGACCGGATATAATAATATATATGTGCCCCTTATGTTTATATGTGAGCTCCAAATGTGGCAGTTGTGTCGGTTTACTGCTCCGGAAGTATGGAATGTAGCCTCATCAGAAAACAAAATGTCCTCAAGGAAGGTGGGATCATTTTGGAACATATCCTCACCAAACTTCTTCAACTTGGGTCAGTCAGCTGGCTTCAGTTCATGCATCATCTAGATTTTGTAGGTGTATGCGTCATTATTTTATGTGCAGATATCATTGATATATCCAGTTGACGAGCTGCTTGGCGAAGTGATTTACGGGGACTACGATCGAATGCCTCTCTGACCTTTTCTATTCTCTGTAGTGTCGCTGAAGGTCTATCAGCACCCTTTTTGTGTAACAGGCTGCCTGTGTTTAAAACCTTTTCATGCCATAGCTTAATTGACTTATGATTTGGAGGATTCTTTTTAAACTTTGTTTTGAACATTCTCTGAACTGTATTCATTGACTTAAATTTTGCAAGCCATAACAAGCATTGAGCTTTTCTTGAACACTCACCATTGTTTACAGGTTTTCTCCAAAATTTGATGAACGGATCACCAACAATCCAAAGTAGAAGGTAATGTTGACCATTTCAGGAACAGTGTAGCTTGTCATCCTGGAATTGTTTTGTCTTCTGTATGCTGACCATGCCTTTTATTTGCTTTTCCTCATGAAAGTGAATGGTAATTTTTGGCAATTTCTTGATTTGCATATTTAACATTCAAATGTCTTTGCAAAGTGCATAGGGAAGTAACTAATAAATGCAACATGTGATTGTTGGTGATCCGTTCGTCGTATTTTGGATTTTTTTTTTTTTATTTTTTTTATTTTGTTCGGAATTTCATGCTGAACAAGTCATCAATTATCAATTGGAATTTTTCGTGTATCTGTTACAGTTTTTAAGATAGGATTTGAATGTGTCCTACTTTGCTTATTGGGGATGATGAAAAGTGTACCATGGGATAGGTCACCCTCAATTTCCTATTCATTGGATTCATCAAAATTGACATATCTGCTTCGGTTACGAAAATAAAAAGGGGGAGGATCTCATTTTTGTATCCACCCTCTATATATTGCTTACATTTTAAATCTTGTAACTTTTACTTGAACATGGTTTAAAACCGACACACATACACTACTCTGTCAAAAGTCATGGGGCAGCCCTGATTTGAATGAAAATGAGACCTTTCTTTGCAATTTCACTGTTGGCATTCTTCCCAGCACTACATAACAGAGTATGCTATTATGAGATGATGCTTGCGTGAATGCTGTAAGAATGTCTCAAAGAAAAGAACTTTCAGACTTCCAAAGAGGTACAATTGTTGGGTGCCTTCTCGCAGGCAAAACTGTTAGACGTCGACCCTCCTAAATATCCCGAAATCGACCGTTCACAATGTCATCCGAGCATGGAAAGAGAAAGGCACCACAAGTGTTCCACCTAGGACTGGAAGACCCAAGATCATGTCGGTCAGAGACCAAAGGGCTCTCTGTAAAGTGGTCACTGCAAACCCGTCGCACATCGATTGATGGACTGACAAGATCGTTCATAGAGTTGACAGGAACAACTGTGAGCACCTGACTGTTTACAGGGAACTGCATGCAATGGGTTTTTATGGCAGAGCGGCAGCCCACAAACCTCACATCAGCACCAGCAACGTAGCGAGGAGATTGCAATGGTGCAAAGTGCGACGACATTGGACTCTGGATCAATGGCGAATGGTTGAATGGAGTGATGAGTCCCGCTACACCATCTGGCAATCTGATGGATGGGTTTGGGTATGGCGAACGTTATCTGCCAAGCTGTGTTGTGCCCACGGTGAAGTTTGGTGGAGGGTCGGTGATGGTGTGGGGGTGCTTTTCATGATATGGGTTGGGTGCAATCGTTTCTGTGGACGGACATATAAACGCAGAGCGTTATCAAGACATTCTGGATAATGCAGCACTCCCATCTCTCTGGCAGCACTTTGGCAATGGCCCTTTTCTGTTTCAGCACAATAACGCACCCTGCCATAAAGCAAGGACTGTAGGCACATGGTTTGATGAAAAGGGGGTTCGAGAACTTGACTGGCCTGCCCAGAGCCCTGATCTGAACCCCATCGAACATCTGTGGGACGTGTTGGAACGTCAATTGCGTGCTTGTGCGGAACTCCCAAAATCCGTGACTGAACTGTCCAAGACTATTATGGCAGAGTGACGAAAATTACCTGTCGAAACGTATCAAAAACTTGTGGACAGTATGCCCCAGAGAGTAGAAGCTGTGATAGCAGCAAAAAGGTGGACCAACAAGATACTTAAATATGTATATTTTTGAGTGTGTCTATGAACATAATGGTGTCCCTTTAGTGTATTAATCAAATAATGAAAAATTCAAGTTTGTTGCAAATTTGAACCTAGACTATACTAGTGCAACAAGGAACATTTCAATGTAAGATGATCCCATTTTTTTATTTGGATTTTCCAAAAATAAAGATAGATAATGATTGAAAAAGAATAACGATGACGAATTATTCTGTGTGAGATAGCCAAGACTCGTGTGAATTGAGGCAAAGCTCAAATTGACTTGAGCTTTGAAAACTGATGTTTGAAAAATTATTATAAAAAAAAACTATAAGTCGAATTAGAGTTAGTTGCATGTCCTTTGTTATAAAATAATTTGACTTTTATTAATAGGTGATTTTGGCTGTCAGTTGCCCTTAAAGCCTTTTGCACTTGACACCTAACGAGAAGAGAGGAAAAAAGGAGACAGTTTTTTTTTTCCAATAAACTGAGAGTTCTTGTTGTGACTTGTGATGACATCATAACCACCGACTAAGTGAATTGCAGCAGCAGATGCAGACGCTCACTGTGCTGCTTTTTTTCATGACTTAAAGCGTTTGTGGTTATCGCCAACTATCTGCTGCCTTCGGAACGCGAGGTTCGCACTGCCACCTGCTAGTTGTTTAATTATGAAACCCGCTTAATGTAGATTATTTTTGAGTAAAGGTGAAAATTAATAATTTTGCTTGGATTGTTTAAAAAGGAATATGCAAAATAATGTATTAATTTTAAAAAATTTCTGAGAATTTTAAATTTTAAAGGTTTAACTGTTATTGTATGCTTTGTTATTGTATGCTTACTGGGATTTTCTTTAATTGCTTACTAGGGGAGAAAGGTATTGGAAAGACCACTGGGAAGCAGCTCCACTATAAAGGGGTAGTTTTTCACAGAGTTGTGAAGGACTTCATGATCCAGGGCGGTGATTTTACTGCTGGTAAGATTAGAAATTATTATTAATATCTGTGAGTATTAATTATAATTATATACAATATGTCGAATTTTTAAAGAATTACTTTTATTTTTTCATAGGAAATGGAAGTGGAGGTGAATCTATTTATGGTGGTACATTTAAAGGTAAAAGCAAGTTCTTAACTTAAATTTATATTTTATAAAAGGAGTTCATAAAGTTTGTGCCTTTCTGCGGAAAGCTAAGGAATAGAAAATTGAAATTTTGCACATTTATTAGTCCACCTGTACATATCTCTGTAAAAATCACACATTTTCTTCAGGGATACATGTTACACTGGTGGACTTGTCTAATGTTACACTGTGGACTTGTCTAATGTTACACTGGTCGGCATGAAAAAAAGCCCCGACTCAATTTTGGCTGATTCTTATGTAAAATGACCTCCTGAATCCAAATATGACCTCTGTTTTTCCCTATCACCCACCATTTTCAGGGGATGCCCCGAACCCAATTTTATCATTTTTCGATATATTTCGATGGATGAAAAGGTTTATTTCAGCTTTTATAATTCTTTTGCGGGTCTTGAAGGGTGAATAATACTAGAAAATGACCATGTATAGTAGAGAGGCATGTTAGGGGGTGAATTACCTCCTTTAACTGTTTAAAAAATCATTAAAATTTGCTATTTTTTCGCTATTTTTTTCTAAAATACGAAAAAAAACAGGAAAATCGATCAAATTTTAATGATTTTTTAAACAATTAAAGAGGGTAATTCCTCCCTTAAGTACCTCCCTGCTATAAATGTTCATGTTTTAGAACTTTTCAGCCCTCTAGCCCCTTAGAAGAATTTTAAAGGCTGAAATAAACCTTTTCAACCCTCTAAATCTATTGAAAAATGATAAAAATGGGTTGGGCCATCCCCCGAAAATGGTGGGTGATGGGGGAAAACGAAGGTTGTATTCATATTCAGGAGGTCATTTTATGTAAGAATCAGCTGAAATAGTGTTGGGGCTCGAAATTTTTTTTAAATTTGCAGACTAGTGTTATCTATGTAGAAATTCAAACATCAAAAAATTTTTCACCTCAATTATCACCTTTTCATAATTATTTAAATGTTTCACACATGACAGGTCTTTCAGTCAACAAAAAGAAAAAGTCACTAACAAGAGAATCCCTCGAACATGTATGTTACAGATTTCCACCAAATTGAAATATATTACTCATCTGAAGCTACCTATAGATGCTTGCAAAATAAGAGAGTGCGAAATTTTGTTTCTTTCAAAATAAACCGCGAAAACGAAAAAATTTGAGCGCACACAGCCATACAAGGACTCCAAAGTGGGCTGTGTGTATTACCGTAAATCCTCTACTATAATGCGAATTTTTTTGGCCTAAAAAAGCACCTAAATTTGCTGGGTCGTATTATACAAGAGGATAAATATCAGCCCTCCAACGACGACTGCTGCCGCAGGAAGTTCTGTCTGGAGGGAATTTTGTCCTGATAAAATTACCGTATAATATACAGTAATTATATTGCATATACAGTGTCCAGTTATTATACAATAAATTAATTCATTTTTCATTTGAATTTCTCATCGCCAACATTTAATACAAAAATAACTCCTCCCAAAGATCGCTACTTCCAAAAACAGACCATCAATATTGATGGTCTCTGATTCCAAACTGCTTCGAACTACTGTCCTAATGAAATTCACAACGAAATTACCGTGTGTTATAGATTAATTATGTAGCATATACAGTATCCAGTTCATTACACAATAAATTAATTCACTTTTTATTCGAATTTCTCGTTGCCAACATCTAATACAAAAATAACTCCTCCCAAAGATCACTACTTCCAAATAGAGACCATCAATATTGATGGTCTCTGCTTCCAAACTACTTCGAACTACTGCCCTGATGAAATTCTCAACGAATATACTGTGTGATATAGATTAATTATACAGCATATACAGTGTCCAGTTCAGTATATAATAAATTATTTCACTTTTTATTTGAATTTCTTCTCCCAAAGATCGCTACTTTCAAATAGGCCTACTTCCAAACTGCTTCGAATCAAAGCCTACAAGAAAGCTTATGCAGTCAAGTTATGAAAAATGTTAAAACTGAATAAAGTTTGCTTGATTTTTCATTAAGAAATGTTCTGTTCTGTGGGGTTTTTTTTGTGTTTTTTTTTTAAGTATTTTTTTCTTGTCGATGTGTGAGTGAGAAATGTAGGCCTATAAAAATCCAAACTGCCTTGACGAAGTTCCCTTCTGTGCTGATGATATTCACACAAATTTATCGTGTATTATACATTAATTACATTGCATTGACACTTCCAGTTCATTATACGATAAATTAATTCACTTTTTATTCGAATTTCTCGTCACCAACAGCTACCGTAATATGAAACTAACTTCTTCCAAAGATCGTTATACTGTACTTGCAAACTGCCTCGAACCAAAGCCTACAAGAAAGCTTATGCAGTGAAAATATTAAACTGAATAAAGATTACTTGTTTTTTTTATTAAGAAAATTGATATAAAGCCGATGTGTGAGTGGGAAAGCTTTTCCTATCAATGTAAGCTATAAACTACCAATGATTTTAATGGGGCAAATGTCCCAAAAATGAATTGAATTTTGGGGAATTTAAACTTTATACAATTTTGAACAAAGACAAGAAAATTCACTTAAATGCATTTTTACGTTTCTACATTTAAAGATGCAGATTATTTAAAAATAAAAATTTTTTTTCTGTATATTTTTGCACATTTCAAAAATTTCTCACGAGGAGTCAAAAATGGATATCGCATTATACAAGAGGATAGCATTTTTGCTGGTTTTTTGAGCCGAAAATGTGGAGTCGCATTATACAAGGGGTCGCATTATAGTAGAGGATTTACGGTAATGCGCTTAACGGAATTTCTTTCTTCCACTACTCAGCAATAACATAGCTTAATGAAAGAACGTTATGGGGTCCTTTCATTAGGCTATGACAATAAGCACGAATCCACTTCACATGAAATCAATGGAAGTAGACAGCAGCATATGACAATTGAATGGCTTCTCAAGTTTCTAAACAAACTTAGTTTTTAAAAATAGATTATTACAATTAGCTAATTGCCTTCCAGAAAAAATGTGTATAGTAATTAATAACCATTTCCTTAATTTATTATTTCATTTTATTAAGTAATTCGGTAATCAAGCACGGGGCTGACTTCATGTGCAACGTCGAGTAATACATTGTGTTGGTGAGGGGGTATGTATCGCGGTGCATTAAATAGAAATAGTATTCATGGATGCTTACCTCATCTTATAAATTATTTCGAGACAAATAATTGTACAGCAAAATCAAGGTTTTATGCTTAATAGCAATGCTCTAACTGCAATTCTTTGGCGACTGCTGCTAACAATTTTGCTTCCCCTCTTACCGCCATGTTTGTTGAACTCTGCACTTACGGAGCACTCCGCTGCCGCACAACGCTATTGCTTCCACGGTGTGCTTGGGTGCACAAAAAAGTGCACGAATAGGCTATGTCTAAAAATTCCAACTGGTCGAATCTGGTCTTAAACCATCTGTGTAAAAAGTAATGACAGATTGTGCTCAGCGTGTCTAAAAAGTGACTGGCCGCACTCATTGTTCATTGATAATTCGCAGTTATTGTCTTTCGCATAATCTGTAAGGATAAATCCGCAAGAATGCCAAAAGCATTGAGTATGACCTTACTGGTGATAACTTTAAGAAGTCTACTTAACCAGACAGGAATATCCTCTTCCTCTCTATCATAGCCTCATGTGCTGGTGAATTATCTCCATATGCATCCACCATTTCCTCCAGGGTTTATTTGCTATTTTCCCTTGCAAATGCAGAAAATGTATGTTAGCTCTCACTTCAGCTTTCTCCACAATAGTAGCCATTTTGCATATTCTCACAAAAGCGATACTATATGTCTACCATGGTGGGAAACTTCTATATTCACAATACACTAGTCAGGGGTCGTGCTGCTGATCGCCACTTTCGCCAATGGCCCCCCAAAAAAAATCGAAGTGGCAAATTTTATTTTGAAGTGGCGAAAAAAAAAAAATCATATTTATATCATAATTTTCTTTAATTGTCATTTTCACCTGGGGCTATTCTTGAATTACTTCTAACTTGAAGTTTAAAATTATTCGGATCATTTAAGTTGTCAGTATTTAACTTTTGGGCATTGACACCTACATTATTGGGATCATTGTTGCCAATTAGTAGATATTCGATAAATCTTGTGGATTTTACATAAAAATTCTGCAAAAATCCTCCCAATTTTGTGTATTTAATTTCATTTGTACAATTGAATTCAGTGGATTATTTTGCTCGGATTTAGAGGGAAAATTTTTTTGAATTTGCAACATTGGTGCCTAAAATAATTCCAAAGTGGCTAAAAAAATATGAAAGTGGCTAAACAGTGGCTACAAAAAAAATAATTCCAGATCCATCCCTGCTAGTGAATTCTTTTAATGGTACTGGTACTAAGTGTGCAGACATTCACTGTTCTTCCACCCGAAGGTACAAACTTTATGGATAGCGTTTGTAAATAGTTTTATAATAACACTACTCCACAGAGAAACTGCAATATCATGAAAATTTTTTTCAAATGAGACAATGCTTAGCATGAAGATGGAGAAGTAAATTCTAAAAGAATTGATTTTAATTTTAAGCAGTTAACATGTTTAGTGGTTGAATGTACAGGGGTGGACAAAATAATATGAACACCTTTGATTTTTAGACGTTTTGTTGAATATGTAGAAAAATACTTGACGAATTATCCTGAAACTTCAGGAGTGTAAAGAGCATGTTACACCTCATATATTTCAGCAAAAGTTTTGTCCCAAAGGCAAATAGGGGACCAGCAACAAATTGAACAAAAGAAAAAAATGTTTGGGATCGCCTAGTAAAAAATAATGCTTGAAATGCGTTGTAGCTGTAGCATATGATTATTAGCTTTCTTTTACTTGTCTGTGTTCATTTGTATAAGAATAGCACATACAGGGTGTTCTCAAATAATTTGTAGGAGTGATAGAGGGATCAAATCTAAGCAACATTTCCCTCTTTCATTTTTTTCTCTGGGGCATTGTTTTTAAGATAAAAAATGTTGAAATCCTACCTGCAGGAAACAGTTTGGGTCTCAGTTTGGGTTGAAATCCTACCTCTGAGTTGCACAATTCCACCATTACATGACAGAATCGTTTGGGTGAGATTCGCGAAGAACCAGGAACTTTTAAAACGTGTACGTCAGTCCATGCGGCGATGTTGTGAAGCATGCATTCATGCCAGAGGAAGTCAATTTGAACACTTATTGTAAAACATTTGCATGTTTCATAAAAAACAAGTCACATTATTGTACTGTATGCAATGTGTTTTTTTTTTCTTTTTATTACATGATTGACCATGATTTTAATGTGTTCCAGAAGCACGTGTTGAGTGACATATTGTGTCTATGCGACGTCCAACGTTTTTTACCTCAAAAACAATGCCCTAGAGAAAAAAATGAAAGAGGGAAATGTTGCTTAGATTTGATCCCACTATCACCCCCCCCCTCCCTCCAAGTTTTTTATTTTATTTTATTTTATTATAGACAGTAAACAAACTCCGAACGGGGCCAGTATGGCCACAAGGCCGACATGATTGGTCCCCGGACGGAGGGTAATGAAGCAATAGTAAATAACAATCAAATTACAAGTAAATAAATAAAAAGAAAAGAATAACAAAAAAGGGTAGTTAGTTGAGGGAAAGAAAAAAAAAAGGGCTAGATAATGTCAGTATTTAAATGGTTGGTAAAAAGGAACAATTTGGAGCTTCTTTTGAAAATTGCAATAGACGAGTAAAGGCGAATGGTCTCAGGAAAAAGGGACCACCATCTGATTCCGATGTAGGAAATACTACGACGCTGATAATTGCTTCTAATTAACGGGAGTCTTATAGAATTGGCGGCACGTGTAGAGTAGGAGTGTAGTGTATTTTGGTATAGAATAGAAAGAGGTGATGTCAGAATCAGATGGTGGTTAAGAACTTAGTAGACAAACAAAACCAGTTGTAATATACAAGTCTGATATACGGATGCAACACCTAAATGATTGAAATATTGGGAGACTGGTGAAGGCTTTCGTAGTTTTAATAAAATTCTCACAAACCATTTTTGAATTCTGTATAGATGAAGAAGGTTAGAATTGGTGGTCGACCCCCCAAAAAACAATTCCATAGCAAAGCGACGAATGTATTAACGAGTAGTACAAAAGCAACAGTATGGATGGCGGAAGAAAATGAAGGCGAGAAATCAAACCCAATTTTTTACTAAAGCATTTATCAATGCATTAATATGTAAATCCCAAGTTAGGTCAGGGGAAAGGAAAATGCCTAAATATTTGAAGGAAGAAGCGCTAGATAAAAGATTTGAGTCATAATAGATTCACAATTCATTGAGAGCGAGTTTTTTGTTACGCTGGTGAAAATTCAAATATTTAGTTTTATTTAAATTTAAAGTTAATTGATTGACAAGGTTCCAAGAACTTAAACTTGAGAGTGTAATTAATTGTATTTGATAGACTAGAGCTCGAAGGATCAGCGAACAAGAGAGTAACATCATCAGCATATAGAATGGGAAAAGAAGAAGACAGAGCAAACGGCAAATCATTTATAAATAAATTGAATAATAACGGGAACAATATTGAACCTTGTGGAACTCCTAAATTACGAATTAAAGGAGGAGAGGACGAATTAAAAAGATCCAAATAATAGTTCCGATCAGATAAAAATTCCTTTAACCAATCAAGAGGAGGTCCACGTATGTTATAGAAGGAAGAGAGTTTAAACAATAGGAGGTGATGTGGGACAGAGTCAAAAGCCTTAGAGTAATCTAGGAAGAGAGAAACAAATAAGTTGTTTTTAGACATATTCGTGGTGACAAATTCAACCAACTCAAAACATGCAGTATCGACACTTCTTTTTGGTGAAAATCCATGCTGAGCACATGAAATTAAATTGTCGTCATAAACATAGTTTGATAGACGAGTAAAAAATATTTTTCAAAGATCTTAGAAAAAAATTGGCAAATTGAAATTGGCAGATAATTGCGGAAATCTTTTGGATCGCCACTCTTAAAAATTGGGAAGATCTTTACCCGACGAAGACATTTATTACACGTTATTCGAGAACACCCTGTTTATTCAGGAGATATAAAGGATTTATTTGAAAAAAATGGAAGGAAAAATTCTGCGACCTGGATTCGAACCAGGAACATCGTGTGTCATGCTCGGCGCCTCTACCAATTGGGCTATCACAGATACTTGTACAGCCATACTGTCACTAAAGCCTCTTATGCACTGGCGATTGGTTGCCAGCAACCTCAAGTCATAACTAGAATAGTTGTCATTTACGCACCTGATTGCCCAACTGTTGCCGCAACCAAGTGCGTAAACGATAACTATTCTAGTTATGTCTCGAGGTTGCTAGCAACCAGTCACCAGTGTGTAGAGGCCTGACGATCTTAAAGACAACCAAGTTGTCAAGATGGAAAGCCCAATGGCAGGTGGTCGCCCGGTTCACAAATTGGGAATTTCTCCTATCCAATCATCAAAGTTTGATGAACACGCATATGAAGGAGCGTCGAGCATGACATGCTAGGTTCTGGGGTCGAATCCAGGTTGCAGAATTTTTCCTTCCATTTTTTCAAATACTATCCCTGCCTGGTGTTTGGAGAATTAACTCCAGTTTATACAGTGGTACCTCGGAATTCAAATGCCCCAAAACTTGAACAACTTGGAATCCGAACAAAATTTTTAAGTAAATTTTGCCTTGGAAACCGAATGCCTGACACAGCGCTGCCTACGCTTTAGCTTGTGCTTATTCATTTAAAAAAATTTTTTTTTTCTATAAACAGTGAATTAGTTATGGCTGGTAAAAAGTGTAGTGTTGAAAAACGAAGAGAAAAGCTGTTAGTGCAAAAATTCCAATTAATTAAATTCTTTTCACTAAGCATGAAAGTGGAATCTGTGTACAATATGTGAACTTCCTATGGTGTTCGATATGCCCAAATCAACTGTTTCTACAATTATAGAAAATAATTTGTTACATGTACTATATTTACAGCGTGCTGTATTTAGCAAAATAAATATTATTATTTGATATTGTTGTACCTGGAACAGATTAATTTAGTTTCTGTTATTTTCAATGGGAAAAATTGCTTTGGAACTCGAACGATTTGGAATTTGATCGCAGTCTCGGAACGGATTATGTTCGAATTGCAAGGTATTGTCTGGTGGAAATAGGTTTTTACCTGCTCCGTAGGAACTGAGCTTACTGGATGTCGATCGGTTGCAAAATCGGTTACTTTTACTGAGAGTTAAGGCAGATTAGACTGGACCTGTCCCTTCTGAATGAAAATAGGGTAGCGGGTATACGCTTGGGGGGGGGGGGGATTAGTTTCTTTTTAATAAATATATAAATGTATTTCTGATTCACTGCTAAATCTCCTCCTTGGAATGTTTACAAGATTTTATTTCATATAAAGGTTTCTTTAAAAAAAAATCAAAATTTTTTCGTAAGTTTTTTGTTTGACATGCAGGGTTTTCAACCCAATGCAATGCCATTTTCAGGGAACTTGACAAACTACAATAGAGACAACACTCTGCAGTCAAAATGTAAAAATGTTAAATATCTGATGAAATATGAGCAGTTTTACTAAATAATGTTTAAAGCTACGGTCACACTTCGCAATTTTCAGACATGCTAGGAAACAAAAGCTCTTCCCGTTACCTAGCAACCCCCTCCGAATATGGCAAGTCTGCAACCGTGCCAGGAAACAAAGAGTTTGTTTTTCTCACGATGGTTGCAGTAACACCAACCAATCAGAACACTGATAATGAATGAGTGTGGGGCTTTTAAAATGTCGAATTGGTCTTTGGAGATGGAAGCATGCTTTATCGAGCTGATACAGCAATATGATTGCATTTTGAATTCCAATATTAAATATTAAATATATTTTAAATATCGACAGAAAGATTTAAAACTGCAAGCCTGGCATGAAATTGATGCCAGCTTAGGTATTGATGGTAAGTACATATATGGTGAAAATGTAAGTGGTTGCAATCACAATGTTTCAAGTATAGCTGCTGAATGGCGTCTGCAATGCGTTGCTACTACAGTTGCCGTTGCAGGCACAGCTGAAAATTGCAAAATGTGACCGTAACTTCACTGCGCATGCTCAAGCATTACCAAAATGTCTTTTGCATAATTTTTTTTAGCCAAATGTATAGAGCTACTCTTATAAAAAGCCCAAGCAAGTAGCGTTGGGGTTGCAGGGGCAGCAGCCCTATGGAGGATTGCCAGTGATCGCGATCTTCCGCCATCAGGTGCATGTCCTCCCTGGTAATACCCAAGCGACTCGAACCCAGATTCTCCATGTAGTCTAGCCACTGGTTCTAGGCTGACACCTTGGTCTCTTACCCACCGGCTTGGAAAATAACAACTGCCTAGGAAGACTAGTTTGTGGCATCTGTATCACGTGGCAATACAAGCGCAACTGAGATCTCTCAATGCGGAGAAGTAGCGGCTCAACACCGAAAAACTCCCTTATTGTGTTACCCCACTCTGTCTAGTAGGGTAACACCTGCCACACCTCTCAGAAATCTCATTTCGGCCGCTTGTACCCGCGATCGCACTCTTTCGGTCATTATCCAAGCCTCATGACCATAGGTGAGAATGGGGACAAAGGTAGATTTGAAGACGGAGAGCTTGGCTTTGTTACCCAGCTCGCGTTTCGTTACCACGGTTCGCCACAGTTCACGTCTGACACATCTTGCTGCACCGATCCGAGCGTCCAATTCTTTCTCGTGCCGTCCATCACTCGTGAATGCAATCCCGAGATACTTGAATTTCTCCACCTGTCTCAATGAGGCTCCCCTAACATGGAGAGTGCACTGAGCAGGCTGTCTTGAAAAGACCAGAACCTCTGTTTTAGCCACACTGATCTTCATCCCAGCTACTTCACATTTGGCTGCAAACCGGTCTAGTGCATGCTGAAGGTTCGTGCGAGAAGACCCAAGGAGGACAAGGTCGTCAGCAAAGAGCAACCTCTCCACCAGGCAGTCACCCACACAAACACGCACATCGCCTCGGCTGCCCCTGTCTATCCAGTCCATAAAGATAATGAACAAGAGGGGCGACAGTACGCACCCTTGGCGGAGTCCAACACCCACGGTGAACGGTCTTGACTTAATGCCATTTATCCGGACACACATCTCACAGCGTTCGTACAGAGACAGGATAGCAACCAGTAATTGCCCATCCACTCCATACTCTTGCAACACTTGCCAGAGCTTCTCCCGAGGAACTCTGTCATATGCTTTTTCGAGGTCCACAAAGCAAGCGTAGACCTCTTTTGCGTATTCCCAGGATTTCTCAAAGATTTGCCTTAAAGCAAAGATGTGATCCGTCGTGCTTCGGCCAGGTCGGAAACCACACTTCTCCCCCGACAGTTTGGAGTCGACTATTTCCCGACTTCTCTTCTCCAGATACTTAACGTACACTTTCCCAGGAATGCTGAGCAAAGAGATGCCTCGATAGTTGTTGCAATCTCCCTGATCTCCCTTTTTGAAGATAGGGATCACAATTCCTGTCTGCCATTGCTTAGGGGCCTGTCCAGATATCCAAGCAACCTGACACACTGGAGTCAGCCACAGGATACCATCCTGATTTAAAGCCTTTAACATCTCGGGCCGGATTTCAACATCACCTGCATCTTTGCCAGTCTTCAGGGACTTAATTGCCCATCTGACTTCTGTTTCAGTGATACTACCGTGACTATTCTCCGCTCCAAGGTGCACCTCGTATGCCTCAGTTGTTGCTGTCACTGGATTAAGAAGAGATGCAAAGTATTCCTTCCACCTATGCAACACGCTCTCCTCCGTTTTCAGAAGCCTCCCATCTGAACTCTTAATAGTTTGTGATGAAAGAGACTTCTTTCCACGGAGGCGGCGCACGGTCTGCCAGAACACCTTGTTTGCCGAACCATAGTCTACCTCCAATTTCTCCCCGAACTTCTCCCAGGCCTTGGCTTTAGCTGTTGATGCTGTCTTTGTGCTGCTTTTCACGCCTATGTGTACCGTGCTCGACTCAAAGTTGACTTATTTGCAAGCCATAGCAAATGGACTTCCTTCTTTGCCTTGACAGCTTCTCAACGCCCTGCGCCACACTCAGCCGCTTACGACCACAGCACAGTGCTGCCGAAGTAATCACAGCAGTTTTAAACAACTGCCACTCCTCTTCAACAGTACCACGATCACTGGGTAGTTCTTTGACACTTGAAGATATGTTATCTGCAAAGGTCTTCCTCGCAGCTCTATCCTCCAATGCCTCCCATTTGATGCGCCAAGTTTGTCTGAACTTAGTATTTCGCTTGGTTGGCATGGATTCAGAGAACCGCAAAGTGCAGACAACAAGGTGGTGATCAGTTGATAGTTCTGCCCCTCTTCTCACACGAGTATCCAACACTGATCGGAATAAGTTGGCTGAAACGATTATAAAATCAATCAGTGACTTCTGGTCCATTGCATCCCTGTACCAGGTATACTTACGTGCTGGAAGAAGGTGTTTGTGATGGAAAGTCCATTTTTGCAACAGAAATCCAACAAGCACCTCCCATTCGCATTTAAATCGGAGTCACCATTCCTCCCAATCACGCCTTTCCACGTTTGGTCATCAGCCCCTACGTGTGCATTGAAGTCGCCCACCAGGATGACAGAATCTGCACTCACTCTCCTGCTAAGAGCAGCATCAACTTCATCTAGAAAAAGTGGGTACTCTGTGACTGCATTCGGAGCATATGCCACGAATAAAGAGAGAGACCGTTTCCCTATCTGAAGCCTCAGGAGACACAGTCTTCCACCTAAGGGGGTCCAATCTGCAACATTATCTGCCAGCTGGGGACTTGTGAGTATCCCCACTTCCGCCTGGGCAGTCATGTTAGGGTCGACACCAGAGTAGAAAAGCTTCCACCCTCCTTCTATGTCCACAGTTCCAGAACCTGGACGTTTCGTAGAGGTAATACCTATGATATCCAGTCGATACTGTTTGGCTTCCTCCACTAACTCTGATTCCTTTCCTGTCATGGAGAATAAGTTCCAAGTGCCGATTGACAGCACCCGATCCCATTGTCGCTTTACCCGTTTCTCCTCCTGGGTAAAGGCATGCGCTGCCCCCGACCGTTTCTCCAAGCGCATAGCGAGTGCACTGGTGGGGCTTCTCGGAGGCATTGCTCTGAGATAACAGCCGGGAGACTGTCGACTATTTTTCGAACGAGAGCCTCTGCCTAACTCCGGTGACTTTAACCTTCGCCACACCCGATGCAGTATGAATTCTCTCAGTCGTCGACATCATGAGATATGTTTGTTTGGATACTCTTCATCTCACTTCTCAAGCATGACCTTTCTGGTAAGGGTGACCCTAAAGTAGCAGTACTACAACCAGTATAGCTCTCAGAATCCCTGAAGCACCCAAACCCCTGACCCACCGTAAGGAGGCATCCACTCAGGGGGAATTTCAGTTGCTCTCAAAAATAAAGAAAACGATAAGGGGTTTTCTCCAAATTTTTATGTTTGGACCAGATACCAGTATCACCATCTCCTTACGCTGATATGAAGTCAACATGCCGGTGGCCTGTCTTTCGCTCTTATGACCCTAAAAATATGGAGAAAACTCCTTGTCATTTTGTTTACTTTTGAGAGCAACTGAAAAAAAAATTATTTATCTTTTTTATTTTTTTTTTAAGAAACCTTTTTATCCTCATGAATATATGTGCTATTCTCATACAAATAAGGACAGATATGTATAAGAAGCCTGATAATCATATGCTGCAGCTACAATGCATTTCAAACATTATTTTTTACAGGGTGATCCCAAACTTTTTTTTTTATATTGTTACTGGTTCCCTGCTTGCCATCAGGACAAAACCTTTGCTGAAATATGAGGTGCAACATGCTGTTTACACCCCTGAAGTTTCAGGATAATTCGTAGAGTATTTTTCTACATGTTCGACAAAATGTCTAAAATCAAAAGTGTTTATATTATTTTGTCCAACCCCTGTGTGTGGAATTTGGTAACATGCCGACTATGTTGAGTGATATATTGATTTATGCTGTGTATCATTGATAGACTACCTGTCCTCCTATTTATCACCATCTAACGATATAATTGACTGGGAAATTTATGTTTGTATAAGCCATTTCTCACAAACAACTTGAAATTTGCATGGCTCTTCAACAAAATTTTCATAATGTTAGCATTTTTTTTTTTTTTTTTATGTGGAAAAGCGTAATTATGAAAACCAACATAATGACAGAAGGTTTAGGTGCATAAGAGTAGTCTGTAATAACGCTGTTCACGAAGGCATACAACAATGAATGGACAGCTGCAAATGCACATGCAGATGAAACTGCTGCTACCAAATGGAGAATAGGGCATTGTTGTTAATCTGGTGTTGAGAACTGCCATGACACTGAGTGCATTTTGGGAAGGCTAAACAGGATAGTTGATTTAAGTGAAGACACAGAAATATCTCACAAACTACACATCGGATCAAAAAAAGTTTGGAATGAAATCTGTTTATCTTGAAGGGGCCTATCTAATGATAACAAAATTGACCACCCACCCCCACCCACTGGGTCACAGAATGGACAGCTTAGCATTTCGATGGTAGTGACCTTGAAGCAGCGCTCCTAACGGATGGGTGGAATCTGCTGGCTGTTTAACCTGCGTTTCTATAGAGCATGCTACGACTATTTTTTTTAATTATTTCTCGGTCTCTAATTAACGGAAACCGCCAAGATCACATGGAAGCTTGAAATGAATGACATGTAATCTATCGGCATCAAGAAAAAATTTTTTTCTACGGAGGAAAAATAGATATTCGCCTAATTAAATGCTTGAGTAACTTGCTTGGCAATCAGCTGACTGGCTGTTAAGTGTGTAGCACACACCTAAATCATTTAGACTTTGCAAATGTATTAATATATTTTCCGAAATATAGTAATTTCACTCCAAACTAATCTAATTTCAACAACAGAATTAATTTGACTTGACTTTAATTTGTTTTTATTGAAAAAGTGATAAGCAAAATAGGTGACAAGTCATTAGAATGCAACTTTTAACTACAGCAAGTCCCTGGACTTACGACACAATTGGTTCCTCCACCAAAGTCGAAATGTTGGAAGTCGAAATGTCATTTCCCATAGGAATACATGGACGCTTAAAAAATGAGTGTCGACATTCATCTGACCTAATAAATACTTCCCAATGTTTATTTGTACATATGAATGTGGATAACCAACTTGCGAGGCCCGCAGGTTGGGGTATAGTAACGGAAAACAGTGACCCGTAGGGCCGAGAGTGGGACTTGCGTTTGCGATTGTGAGTAAAAATTAATCCTAAGTTGTATTCTATTTTTTTTTTTTTTCTCATAACTGCGAAGTTAGTGTCGTTACATCGAAGCATGGGTAGGAATTATTAAATGTCGTAAGTGCTGATTGTTGTAAGTCGATTTGTCGTAAGTCGAGGACTTACTGGATACAGTGTGATTCATATCATGTGTAAAACAATTTAAGGGGATATTATAGAGGCCAAGGTAAATGCAAAAAGTCCTATGAACATGGGTCTGAATTTGAACGATAACTGAGATATGAACAGAAATAAAAATGCTGCCACCAAGATCAACAAGTTAATAACTCAGGTTCTATAAAGCCTAGATTAATGAAATTTGGAGGAATAACAGGGTACATAAAACTGCGTACACCGTTAAAATTTGATCGAATTCTAACAAGAAGTTTCCTGTTACGGCTTAGTTAGAATAAAACAATTTTGGGAAAGCTTTGATATCACCTTGTACGGTAGTTAATTTTTAAAGACCTAAAGACAACAATACCATGCATGCTCTGAATGCAGTGAAAAAATTTCCAAAGGCCTCATGATTATGGCTTGATATTGTTCCCAGGGATAGCTAAGAATCCACTGCATATGCAATAACCTAAAGGCCAATGCAGGTGATGTTCATAAACCTGTTGCATGCACGTACTGAGCAGTTAAAGGTCTGAATAGACAATGATATGGCATTGAGCCATACTGCTAGCTCTTTGGTATGGAATTACGAGAAGAAGGCACAAGAGACTGGCATAAGAGTCATTCCATTTTTCTCCATTCCCGTGAAATCTCTTAATGAATTTTTATGGATTTGGACTGTTGAAAAGGGTACTCTGATGGCGATAACCACAAACTCAAGAGAGACTTTGGAAAGTGTCTTACGTCTTGCACCAAATGGTTTGGTGCAGAATTCTGCTGCACTATTTGTAATGCAGTTTGAAACTTAAGTGCAGAGCAATTCTCCAGGTTTGTGAATGATGGCAGTGGACTTAATTCAGCTGAACATAGAACAGATGGGTCATGGAGCTGTGGTATTTCATGAAGTTAATAGTTGAGATATGACTATTATCATCTGCTTCAACCTTCTGTGTTATAAAATATTGGATTTATCTCTTCGTTATTTTCTGTCAAACTATTACAATGGGCATCATCTAATTAGATGTTATAATTTCATGAATTAAATTACCATTTATTAGGGTGTGTACAGGTCCCGAAAAAGTGGTGAAAATGGGTCACGTAAATTCCTAGTTGATGAATTAAAATTTGGTCATGGAAAAAAATCTGGTGACTCCAGTCCGGGAAAAATGCCTAAAAAGGGTTTTCTTATTTTTGGTGTTAAAAATAATTAAATTAGGTTAGGACATTTTTTTAAGAAGTCCCCAAAAAGTCACTAAATTGACTTTCAAAAACTCTGTAGACACCCTGTTTATAATAATGTAACTTAAGAAATGTATGTCTTGAAATTCACCCTAAGAGCAGGGTCTGTCTCATCCATAGGTCAATTAATTTCCAATCTATTTTGGTGGATGTGAATAAAAACGAATGTCTTATTTAATAAATAATGTAAACCTTCACATGCATGCACATTTCCTCCCCTAGATATTGTTGCAAAAAAATTGTAATGTCACTACTTTGTTGGAAATTTTTTTTTTGTGTGTGTGTGGGGGGGGGGGGGGGTATTTCAAGGAAATAAGTGGAGCTTCACTGCACAGTTTCAAATTGGAGTTGTTAATGCTGACTTCAGTAACACTGATATAGTTATTCAACATCATCAGTTTTTGCATTGCATGTGTTTGCTAACAGGCGAGATAATTTTAGTTTTTTTTTTTTACAAGAATAATGATCACTCAGTGGTTCAGAACACTAAGGCTGAACATCAGTGTCATCCCCTAAGGCAATATTTTTCTGCTTCTGAATTACTGATTACCGTAAATACTGTATTACGCGCCCGGGTGTTTATTTGCAAAAATTCGGCAGACCTCCAGGCGTTTAATGCAGGTGGGCCGGTATTACAGGTCCATTGCTTATAAAATTCTGTATAACTATGATGGAAACTATTATTTCAAAATATTAATTTTTTCAAGCAGGAGAGGAGTTATTTAATAAAATGGATCACACAACACAATTTATATAAATTTAAATTAACTGTGAAGTTTTGGTTTTTCATCAGCCATGTTGCTTGACTGAATCCAAAATTAAAAATTCAAGAAATTAGAAGACATTCATGCTGGTATCTAATTCCTGGTTTAGCAGTGGCAGTTGGGAGAGCAAAAATACCCGTAAGAAAACAGCAAGAGAGGAAAAATCCATGAAATGAACTAAAATAAGTGCCTGGGCAGTTATTGAAGGTCCAGCGCTTACCGGTATTTGTAAAAAATTTGGTAGATCTCCAGGCGCTTAATGCAGGCGGGCTTGTATTTCAGGTCTGGCGCTAAATACAGTATTTAAGGTAGTTGATGAAATGAATAACACCTCTTGACAAGATGAGCTGCATGGATATTTCTGTGTTAAAGGGCAACTATACGATAAAATAAATAATTAAAGGAAACTGTTTAATTGCATAATGTATAATTTAATTTTGAAATTTTTTTCGTATTTACGAGGCGCATCCAGAAAGTAAGTTTCCCTATTTAAAAAAAAAAAGAACTCACACTTACAGGAACATATTTATTGGCAACAAGTACAGCAATGTTTCAGCTATTTTTCAACATAGCCACCACCAGAATTGAGACACTTGTCAACTTTTGTATCCCCCTGTCGTAGAACTCTGCCGCCTGTGAATGGAACCAGCATGTGACAGACGTCTTTAGCTCTTCGTCGTTGCCAAAACGCTCACCGGAGGACAGGAATTTCTTGAGGTGCAAGAAAACGTGAAAATCGCTGGGAACAACGGTTCTCCATCGCGCGCTGCCGCACAAGCTCAACAAGATCATCATTGATGAGGGATGGTCGCCCACTGCGCTCTTCATCATGGACACTTTGACGACCTTCAGGAAACTGCCTACACCAGCGACGCACCATCTGCTTACTCAAGATGTTCGGCCCATAGACCTGACAGAGCTGACGATGAATTTCAGTTGACGCAATGCTTTGTGCATTCAAGAACTTTATCACCAACCGAACATCGCAGGCGGCGGGAAAAGAAATAAGAGCTTCCATTTCGGACTATTGCTACCACGCTACTGGCACGAGGCGGGACCTGTCCGGCTGGCATATGATTGATACGTCATAGATCTGTTAAGCATGCGCAATTGACACGGGTAATTACGTTTACTTTAAAGGGGAAAACATCGGGAAACTTACTTTCTGGATGCACCTCGTATTTAATAAATTCAACAAATATTCGCTATAAAGTGAACACCGCAAAAAAAATCATTTGACACATTTGAACTATACAGGGTGATTCAGAAAGCTAGGTCAAGAATGAAATACCATGTACAGTTTGTAGCGGGGATGCATTTCCGAACCCATGTTTATAGGAAAAATATTGTTCCCCGCTACAAACTGTACATGGTATTTCATTCTTGACCTACCGTTCTGAACCACTCTGTAGAGGGTGTCGATTACGTCATCCTAGCAAAACGAGTTTCTAGAACTGTAAAGTTAATACTGCTAAAGCCTGATCAATTTAGCAGAGGTAAACTCGAAGAAAAATTCTCCAGGAAAATGTAAGAGCCTTGCAATCTTCCTTATGACTATAGATGGGGTGCGCAGGAAGTAGGAACCCGCATGCACTACTTTCTGTGCCTTCCTTAGCTTCCGAACATAGAATTTCTGAGGGAGGAAAGAGTAAAAAACGAACAATTTAACCAACAAAAATGCCGTATTGTGATGCTAACGGTTCAATCAGTTCGCAAAAGGCAAAATTGCTTCATTGATTTCCCTGTACTGTTTTATAATCTTCGACTCAATAATAAATTCATGATAAATTGCGGCACTCGGCAGTTAATCTGAATAATGTCGACTTTTAGTCACAGCCAATGCTAGAAGTGCAGTTACTACAAAAGCGGAAATATGTCTAGGCACGAAGTAAGCTAATTTTTGTAAACATGCACCCAGTCTGTACGTCCCTTTGGCGTTGAAGAAATTTCGAATTCATCAATAGAAAAGGAGAGTGATTAAAAGCTTGAGTGATTACAAATTACTCAACTTACAAATGTGACCAATTTTCACATGAAGCCTGGGCTTGCCCTCTGCATCACTTTCCAGTTGAAGGTGCTAATTGTGCCCGTATGGGCACCCTTTAACCGCCAGTCAATTGTGGGAGAAATTGACACAGGTGGAGAATGAAATCCTCACAAGTAAGTAAATGGAGAAATTTTTTACCAGTTTCTTTGTGGTATTCCTTGTAGATGTTATGTATAAATAAAAAATGAAAATTAAATAAAAGATGGTACAATATCGGAATAAAAGGAAAACTCAAATCTGCAAAGATTTTTTTATTGACTCAGATGTACAGTTCATTCCAAAAGTGTTTTCACTTAGGTGAACAATGTTCGGCTTCCTTGCATTACATTAAATCAGTGAGATTAATGGATCCAGGCAAGAAGTTGAGTTTGAGTCACGTGCCATTTATTGTTTCTTAGCAACAGAGATAGGTAGGCATAAGGAGTGACGTCAAACTGTTTTAATTGAAATCTGATTTTGAGCCTTTATTAGGAAAGTTTTTCTTTATTATTAATACATGTATATTATTATTATTTTAGCACAAATGCTGTATAATAACGTGAAAACTACATGAGGAAGTAAGCGATAAGTTGGCAAAGCACGCTCAAAAATATAATGGCGAATTTACGAATTAATTCATTATATGTTTTTCATGAAATAATCAGTAGTAGAAAATTAAGTTTTCTGCGCATTTAACAAAATAAATAATATATAATGTATAAATCTATTATGGTATTTCATAGGGAATAGCTACCAATCTTTCGAAATGAAATACAGCATCTTCTGGGTTTATGCTTAAAAAAAATAACGTATTGGCAAAAAAAAAAATATTCTCATCCATGACGGGAAAAAATAATGAATAACAATACAGTATCTTATATATGAAAAAAGCATATATTTATGCAATATACAATATGCTGTTTACTATACGGTAAACCGTAATTGCTTTCTTTTTCTTAAAAAATATAAGCATAATACATGGCGGCATGAACAATTGCAGTATCAAATATTAGAGAATTTAAAAAGTAATAAGTAAAAATATCAGTGTTTGAATTACAGAAAAAATAAATAAATATTTATTGATGAAAATAAGAAAGAAAATTCCACAGTCTGGATTCGAACCGGGAAACTTCAGCGCTTCGAAGGTTCTCTGTTCGAATTCAGCTTGTGGAGTTTTCGTTCCTAATTTCATCAATAATTTAAACATCTGAGGATTTACGTAGGATAAACCCTCATTGAACGTTCTTGAGATATTCTTAAATATTTATTGCTTTGTTTTTAATAAGCACGTTAAATATTTCATCTACAAAGTTGATCTTACTAAAATAAAAAGCAGCGATTAATCTTTTCAGTTAAAAGAACTGTAATTCGCCCACACCAGTCATAAACCTCATCCCTATTTCCACTCTGGACAGTCAAGTCCATTTTAATCTTCTACGATGTTCTTTCAAACTATAGACTTTATAACCAATCAACTTCGCTTAGCTCAACTCTTGGCAAGCAAGTGAAAACACTTTTGGAATGAACTGTACATTTCGGAATTCGGACGTACAGTGACTGATGAAGGAATTATGAATTCCGAAATGTACATCTGAGTCAATAAAAAAATCTTGGTCGATTTGTGTTTTCCTTTTATTCCGATATTGTATATTGGTGTCCACAGTTTCCGGCTATTTTGGTTTATTTAAAAGATGGTAATGAATGATAAATGGAACTTATTCGGATTTCTTTCTTGAAGATGGATTCAGAAAGAAATCCGAAAACGTTCCATTTATCATTCATCATTCATTGTCATCTTTCATTTAATTTTCATTTATTATTATATTTTTTTTATTTTTATACAATTATACAATTTTAAAATTGTATTGAATAGTAAATAAACAGTAATGTTCTTAACAATTAGCATGTCCATCAACTGGGAAGTAACTCGGAGGCCAAGCCCACTCTTCATGATAAATTGCTCACATTTGTAATTTGAGTCATTTATAACATTTGTAACTTTTAACCGAAATGCGTATTAAAAATCAAGTTTATTGCAAATATGAACCCGGATATCACTATTCTTAGAGTGTATTTGTTTAATGCGACAAAGTTAACGTAACTGCATTTGTTTAGTCTCATCAGGCTGACTGCTTCAGTTTGCAATAGCCAGTGACGCTGATGCTGTTATGCTTCATCGCCCAACAAAGTCGAGGAGCTAAAACCATCTGCTTCTGCAGGAGTAGCGTTAGAGAAGGCGATCGGAGTTTTAGCCAATGTCATTATTACAAACAAAGAATTAGTTCAAACAGAACAGAACAACATTCATACCAATAGGGTTTGGGATCATTTTGAAAATATTGCTTTATCGTTTCGTTATTTACTTCGAGCATTAGAAGACATATATCGCTGTTGTCGATTGCCCGCTTGAAAGCAGTCGTTTGTATATCGTCAGACTGACGACATTCGCGGCATTGTCATTTGTAGAGATGGCTAGTCGCTTTTGTCGCACTAATCAAGCACACCCTTAATTCATAGTGCAACATGGAACAATTCAATCTAAGTAGATCACATTTTTTATTTTGATTTTCCAAAAATACGGATGGATAATGATCTAAAAAGAACAACAAGGTTGAGTCTGCTTTGCGTGAGAGCTATGATGTTTCTCCAACATGACGTTTTTTCAGGGGGAAAATCCTGAGATCACGCACTTCCTTCGGAAGGGAAGTAAAGCCGTTGGTCCCGTGTAGTCGTTTGCCAGCTGCACGTTAAAGAACCCTTGCGAGGCAAAATTTGCGGCCCCTATAATGCCGTCCTGAAATGACCATGGCAGTTGAAAAGGACGTTAATACCAAACAAAACAAACCAAATCAACATGACGTCATGCGCATGCGAACCCTTGTGGTTAATTGACTTGAGCTTTGAAAACTGTTGTTAGAAAAATTATATTTAAAAATTTATTTAAGTTATAAAAAAATTATAAGTAGAATTAGAGGAGTTAGTTGTATGCCCTTTATATTATAAAATAATTGGAGCGGAGCGAGCAGAGCTCCTTTTCAGTCACCGTTGTAACGTCATCACGTCAAAACCACTAAAGCAATAGCAGCCAAATCTCGCACACAGTTTGTGTGGTGCCTGAAGGTGGTTTGTATTAAAAAAAAAACCCGGACATATATGATGTCGTTGTAGAATAATAAACATTCTGGGTTGAGCTCTGTGATGAGGTCTGTGATGTCCGTGCTATGTGATGAAGCCGAACGCGAATTTCAATTGTCAATGCATTCAGTAAAGATAATTGTTGTTTATGAATTCTCAATGCTTGGACTGAACTTGCTGGGCAAAATAGACAACCGGCTTCGTCAAGCAAATCCCGAAAAACAACATGAAATTCTTGGCGGATATGCATTGTTGCTTTCGGGCGACTTTAATCATTTGTTTCCTGTTTTTGATAAACATATGTTTAGGCAACCGAATCCATCGTCTACTTTTGCTGCTCAAGGAAAATTGGCATACCAGTAACTGCGTCAAGTAGGTGAAACGTATGGATGCGCGTTGTCATGCAGCGGAAAGACGCCTTTGCGATGCACAAGTGCAGGTTGTTGCTGACACAGTTTTGTGTACATACGATGCAGTTCACGGCAGTAGGTCGCAGCGGTAATAGTCTCCCCCTGCTGCAGGAAGCTGTAATGCACTACACCACGGATGTTCCGCCAAACTGTAACCGTGAGTTTTCTGGGGTGCATCGGGGGTTTAGGGAACTGTCGCAGGGGTTCATCAGCATCCAGCCACTGTGCTGACAGTTTCCTATTGTCGTATAGGAGCCACTTCTCGTCGCAGGTGACAATGCGATCAAGAATTCCCGCTTCTTCATGGCGCAAAAGCAATTTTGTACACACCTCTAACTGACGCTCGTTTTGGTTGTCTGTAAGTTCATGTAGGACCCATTTGTCCTGTTTTTTCAGTTTGCCGGTTGTCCTAAAGTGTCTACTGACAGTCGACGCTGATACAGCATGATCCCCTGCAATGTCCCGAACAGTTTTTGACTGCTCCTCTTCCACTGATCGCTTCAGATCAGCGTCATTCAACACATTGGGTGGTCTGCCATGTGGCTCATTTGCCAGGTCCGTCACTCCCGCCCGGAATTTTCGGAACCAACGTTGGACAGTTCGTTCATTTATGGTGCCTACACCGAATACCTTATTGATATTTCGAGCGGCATCAGATGCAGTGTAATTCAAGCTGAACTTATAATGCATTATCACACGTAATTCGTATGAAGTCATGACTATCTTCGCTTGGGTTCAAACGCTATTAAATATCGTCGCAGACATGCAAATTTCAGGCAGCCGGTCGCTGATAGTGATAGGGAATGTACCACTTTGTTATGGTATTTGCTACTAAACGTGGAAACCATGCTGAAGCGCGGAACCCACCTCGGAAATCCGACATTTGTTATGCAACGACCTGATGTAAGTGAAAAATCCATGTTATATTAGTAAGTTCCGCTCCAACTTGCCAGCAAATGAAATTGATGGCTTCCTAGTAAATTTGACTTTTATTGATAAGTGATTTTTTTGTGTCAGTTACCCTTTAAGTTCTGCCACATCAAAAATTTTAGTAACTAATCTCTTAAGTAGTGCCTTAGCATTTCCTGTTTGTTGCATCCTGTTTTGAAGAAGCAACACTGAACTGGGGTTGACTGAACGATTTTGTCGTGTTCTGATTTTCCACAAAAAATTTAACATGCAAGACATCACATGTATTTAAGTCATCCTGTAACCATTCAATGTGATAAGTATAAAGAGAATTATAGGTAATATATACAAATATCAGTTAAATCTCGATATCTCAAATTTCACGGGAACAGAAAAAAATTAGTGATAAAGAGGTTTTGAAATATGTAGGGTTACTTTTAAATCAAGATTTTTAGGTTATTATAGTTACTGTAAGAATACAGAGATAAAATGGCACGTATATAGAGTTACATCACGTGCAAGTGGAGCCATTAGCGTCAGGAATGCACCATCTGTTCATGGTCAATCAACTCTCATATATCTTGCCAACGAAATCAAAAAATTTTTTCTTGAATTTTTTTCATAACGCATGAGAATTGTCTAACTTAACGGAAGTGATGTCAATTTTTTTTTTTTAGTTTTCATACGAAAAATTTCTTTTTACACAAAAAACTTAACTCTTATGTTTTTAAATGCTTTGCATTTTGCTGGCACACAAAGTCAAAATTCGACAAACCAAGTTTTCTGAGAAAATGTTTCGAGATAACGAGGGGGAAATTACTTTAAATTAATAGTGAAAATATATAGAAGTAAAGAATTTTCGAGATATCGCAGTTTGACTATATAATGAAAAACAGCCTATAACAGAATAAGGTTAAAAAGGGGTGACTAACACCAAAATAACCAATCAAAAAACAAGGTAATAAAAACCAATGAAAAAACAATATAAAATAATGAAAGTAAAAACCAAAATTATTAAGTTAATTTGTGTCTGGTCCAGTGACTAAATGGAAAAGCTTGGAATCCGTAATTGGGCCATGGTCTTCGTTAAGTAGTAAATTCGAGTGTTCTTTTCTAATTTCTAAAGTTTTGAACGCATATAGTAGGTATTCTGTGTTCATTTGTCATAGAAGCTTGACGTTTTTCTTGTAATGGCCTGTTGACAAAAGAAGTTTTGCCACAGCCTATTTTTCTGGGCGCCCAAATCTAATATTGGTCTAATATTCCAAGTTACTTTTAGATTTACCTTGGTAATCTGATTCGCAATTCTGATATTGAATCTCATAGATTCTGGACTGATATTGTAATGGAGGAGTCTTGTCTTTTGGGTTGCCCAAGAGGAACTTCAGGGCATTTGGATTTCTATAAGCCAAAGTCAGGTCATATATTTTTAAAGATTCCTTGTAGTCCTTTCATCAAATTTTTATTTTAAGAGATCGGCAGGAATTATCTTTTCTTCTTAGGGTAAGTCAATTTTGTGGCTTCTTTAATCCACGGATACCATGTAGAATTAATAGATGATTTATTGAAAAAAAGAATTTTTCAAAAGAGGATTAAAGAAGCTACAAGATTGACTAATAGACTAATCCCAAGGAGAAAAGAAAATTAATGTTCAAAATATCCTCTCCGTCTTTCTACATATGCATGCACACTTCGGATCATTGACTGTTGCACTTGTTCAAGCACTTCCAGACGTTGCCGAATGGTTTAGCAGGCTTCCATGCATAAGTTCTCTCTGAGCTGTGCAAGAGCGAATTGCTCACTAATTTAATCACATTGCAATAAATTGCACAGAGAAATTGATTTCCATGCACTCACAATCAGCTGATGTAGCGTTTTTTTACTGCATATGTGAACATATCAGTTAGGATATATTTTTTTCATTTGTAAAAATTAAACCAATTAGAATTCGCTGAAAGAAAAGGTACAACTAGTAACAACCTATAAAAAGAAATATTGAAACGCTCCAAATTGAATACCTGGGCGATCTAATGGCAGAAGAGTAAACAATGATGTTTATCAGAATGGACTTCTGTGAAAGACAGAGGGGAAAAAATAAGCAAAGTTAAGAAAGCTAATTGCTTTCTGTTTTTTCTTTCAAATGAATATTTGTTGTACTTTAATACTTTTTTGTATCAGTGACGGTGGACTATGTCACAACAAAGAAAAAATCTAACATTGGGTTATCTAACAATGGGTTATTTTCCAATTATACAATCGGGTGGGTTTGCTTCTAGTACAGTTATAAAAATATTGCACAAATTTGCTTTTGTTTGAAATTTTTTTTTTACCCATGCAACTCTCAAAAAAAATCGAGGGAACTATGCTTCCATGACACGTTGACGAACTGTCTCTGACTTAGGAGTGCTGGCTGCATAAACCGATTGTTTTAGGTAGCCCCACAGATAATTTTGTGAAACGTTGAATACAAACTAACCACAAATGACAAATGTAAACAAGTCTCCATGGTAACACAGTGCTATGTGGTTGGTTAAAATATTCCGTTGATGGATTGTATCTGAAACAGTGTTGAAAAGTAAACTTTTATTAATACCTTTAAATCTAGGATTTATGGACTATGTTTCTTGTTTTGGTGCGAGGAACCCACCTTCATTTGTTCTGCTCATTTGCATAAGCCATCGTTAATAGCATAGTACACTACAGAAAAATTTACACAAGGCCAGCACTATTTTCTGATACCATTTCCTGTACATTTAATGGAACACATGAAGTGACCTTGGTCTTCGTAATTTTTGTTAACTTTTTACACATTGTCAAAAAAAGTTATACCTGGAATCATCAGATTAAAAAGATATTTGAAAGGAAGTTAATATCCACCAACAACATCAAATGATTAAACAATGAGCATGGGAATGAAAAAAGTTATTGGTCAAAATACCAAAGTCATTACAACTCTTAATAGCATTATTCTAATGCATTCTGCCACATCATGGCATGGAGTCGTACAAGTTCTTAACATAGTCTTGACTCAGCTCATCATGCAGACTGAACTTTGACTTACAGCTTCTGCAGAGCTTGTGCCAGCGGTGGAGTCTTAACAGAAGGTCCCATGGCTTCCCATAGGTTTCTATGGGTGCAATTTTATTTTCTTTTTTTATTTTTTTTTTAACGATGAATATGTATTTCCAGTATGATTTGAATTTTTTTTTTTATGCTAAGTGATTTTTTTTGTCTCAAACTTTAAATTTATTATACAGGGTGGTCATAAATTATTAAGCACATTTTGACAGTGAATATTTTATTAACCAAGAAATGTACACACTTCTTGTGAACATCATTGAAAAGTACAACTCAAACAGTTTTTTTCCGTAATATTCCGAAGTTACAGCACTTCCACGTGTGCTCCTGCAGTGACTCGCAGAATATCCATTCGATATTCGATTTCACGCCATGTATTCCGCAGCATTTCAGGTGTCACTGTTGCAATGATGGCCACAATCCTTTCCTTCAATTCATCAAGATCACGCACTTTGCTGGAGTACACGCGGTCCTTTACATATCCCCACAAGAAAAAATCAAGTGGTGTGATGTCAGGAGATCGCGGAGGCCATGAAATCGGCCCCCCGCGGCCAATCCAACGACCAGGAAATTGTTCATCCAGGTATCGCCGCACAATCGTTCCCCAGTGTGGCGGTGCACCATCCTGTTGAAAAATAACATCTGGTTGTCGTTGTTCAAGCTGCGGTATAGCATAACATTGCAGCATGTCAAGGTACGTGTTGCTATTCACCGACTGCTCTGTGAAGAAGAATGGTCCAATCACTTCATTGACAGTCAACGCGTACCACACATTGACCTTTGGACTGTCTCTAACATGTTCACGGACTTCATGAGGGTTCTCTGATCCCCAAATGCGACAGTTGTGTCTGTTCACACGCCCGGAAACATGAAATGTTGACTCATCTGAGAAAGCCACTTTATCCAAGAACGTGTTGTCCACATCAATTTTGTGCAGAATGAGCTCCGCGAATGCAAACTGTTGCGGTTTATCGTCGGGCTTTAGTTCCTGAACAATCTGAACTTTGTAGGCATACAATTTCAAACGCTTATGCATCACTTTCATCACCGTAGATCGTGGGACTCGCAATTCCAAGCTGGCGTGCCGAGTTGACTTCGTAGGGCTCCGTTGGAACGCATCTCGCACCTTCTCAATGACTTCCTCACTGACGGTAGGCCTACCAGCACCTTTCTTGTGGGCTATGCTTCCAGTGTCCTTAAACTGCTGATACCACCGCTTTATGGAATCCTTTCCAGGAGCAGGTTGTCCATATTCCAAGCGGAATTGCCGTTGAACTGCTATCACGGATTTCTGCTCATGAAACCAAAGAACGCACATTGCTTTCTGCTGCACGGTCGCCATTTTCGCGTTTTGTGTTCCTACGCCAAACAGTGCTGCCGCCTGGTGGTGATAGTGACACCTGACAAACTGTTTGAGTTGTACTTTTCAATGATGTTCACAAGAAGTGTGTACATTTCTTGGTTAATAAAATATTCACTGTCAAAATGTGCTTAATAATTTATGACCACCCTGTATATTAATGTGGAGTTATTTTTTTAAAGTAAAGGATCACCATCTTAGTTTTCAAGTAGTCTTGATGAAGAGTGTTCTTGATTGCAGACCCTCTCTCCCACACCTTTTTTTTTTTTTTTCCTATATTTTCATCAAACTCTTTTTCGGCCATCAAATTTTCTATATATTGTGGGAAAAAAATTATGATTTATGATTGCAACAAGGCTTTTGAACTTTATTCTTGAAAACTTATTGAGAAAAACAACTTCTTATAAAGATTGCAAAGAGGAGATCTGCACCATCAAAAATATAGCCAAACTGAATGGATACTGCAATTGAATACACAAGAAGATAAGAAGGATAGCAGAAGCCAAAAGGAAAATGGGCCAAAGTAGAACGTGACTTAATGCAAATTCATGTTTTTTTGGTAATGATATTTACAAAATAACTAATATATTCAAGAAGAAAAGGAGGTAGGATAGCCTACAAAACCAAATTAACAATGAAAAAAGCTACAAAGAAGGAGTACCGGCACAGATAAGAATAAATAGGAAAAGTCCATGATTTACAAACTCTGTGCCAAACCTGTGGCATGTACTATTTAGGAAGAATGAAACTGTTGATCTACAAGCATTACAAGGAACATATAGCTGCTATTAATTATAATGCTAGGCTGAACACAGTTACCAACACTAATTTGGTAGGGTTGAAGAAATTCAGGGCATTGTATGGAAGTGTGATGACTCTAAGAGGATAGAAATGCTTCTCACCAAAGAAAATAAGAGAAATAGTAAATGAGCAGATCAAAAACAAAACCATTTGATAAGAAGAGAAAATCAGATCACGTCAAAATTGATCTCATTTTTCTACAAAACAAAATTTAAGTAAAAACTGTGGAATGGAACAACCAAAATGTGGGAACAATACCGGATACGTATTTTAGCTACCCAGTAGCCATCTTCAGCGGTGAGAGACTTTATTTTAACTTTGGTCTCACTGCTGAAGATAGCTACTTGGTAGCCGAAATACGTATTGGTATTTAATTTTTCCTTTTGTATTAGAGGTTCCCATATTTTGGCTCATTTTTCTATTTTATCTATTTTGTCATTTTTTTGTTCTTAATTTTCTATTCATATACTTTTTTCTGACCTGTAATTTTTATTTGTCAGTCTTTCTCTACTATTTTTATAATTAACTGAAAGGTTTTAATGATGAGAAACTTGCATTAGCCAGCTTTTAAAGAAAGACTAATTACGTTAAGTTCTTTTCCTAACTGGAAGGTGTGCGTGAATTGCATTTCTAACAAGGCGAGACTTTATGGGAAGCTAGGTATTTGACGAATAGAATGGCTAAACTAATAAAAAAATTAACTAAACTAAGGAAATTGCTAATGCTGACAAATTGAAATTTTAGACTATGGAGAATAAGACGTTAATTTGCTTAATTTCATATAAATATTAAGTTTTCGTGTATGTATGTATGTATGTGTGTGTGCACGCATGTGTGTGTGCGTGTGCGCGCGCGCGCGGAGTTAGTATTCTCCTTGATGTCTAAATTAAAAAATAACAAAACCAGTTTATTTTATGGTCTTTATTTTTTAATGTAGTCTAACGTGAAAGCTAATGTTTCATTAGCATATTATAATGTTTTTATAAAAATTTCATACATATAAATTTAAAGTAAGGTGAAAAGAGAATGTGAGAATGTGTTGTTTTGGAACCGCACGACTCTGCAGGACAACTCGTCGGAATTCAGTGTCCAGGCTTTCTTCTTAAGGCGGCATCAGTTGGGGCAGGAAATAATTTTTTATAAAGCGTTTTCCTAACAAGTGGATTATACTGTAGTTAGTTAAAGATGAAATTAACCAAATGTCAATCAAATTACGAGGAGATATCAGAAAGTAATGCCATTTATTTTTTTCAAAGAAAATTACAAAACATAAAGGTAAACTGCTAACAAGGGAATCCTTCGAACATGTATGTCACAGATTTCCACCAAATAGATGCGTGCGAAATTTTGTTTCTTTCAAAATAAACCACGAAAACGAAAAAATTTGAGCACACTAAAGCTTGTTGCACAAAAATCGACTTTTCTCCGTTTTGAAACTTTGTCCGTTTTTCTGAATCGCAGAACTTTTTTGGAAGTTTTGAAAAAAAACGTAGCTTTTTCCGAACCGTTTTACATCATCCGTTTTTTTACAAGTCGACGACGTGAACTCTTATGTGATTGGTGGAATCGAATTTTCCTTTTTTTTTTTTTTTTTTGCAATGACAACGAAACTTTTGAGCTTATTTGTAATGGCGGCTTTGATCTGACTTCTGGCTTCGACGATGCCCACAATGCATAGCGCTCTCAGAACTCACCTGATTGGTGCGTTTTTTGGAAAAACTGAGAAAATTCCAACTCTGTTGGAAATCCAAAAGTCGGAAGAAAGTCGGTGAAAAGTCAGACAAAGTTCCGAAACGCAAAAAAGACGGCAAATGTAAAACTGTGTCGATTTCTGAAAAATGTGAAAAGTCGAAGAAAGTTCCAATAACACCCAAAAAACGGAGAAAAGTCGGTTTTTGTGCAACAAGCTTTTGCCATACAAAGACTCCATTGTTAAAGCGATCTGTGTGTATTAATGCACTGAATGGAACTTTTCTTCCACTACTCAGCAATAAGCACGAATCCACTTCACATGAAATCAATGGATTTAAACAGTAGACGACAATTGAATGGCTTCTCAAGTTTCTAAACAAACTTAGTTTTTAAAAATAGATTATTACAATTAGCTAATTGCCTTCCAGTAAAAATTGTGTATAGTAATTAAGAACCATTTCCTTAATTTATTATTTCATTTTATTAAGTAATTCGGTAATCTTCGTAAATTTTCCGTCACGTTGCTGGTTTCATGTTCAACGTCGAGTAATATGTTGCATTGGTGAGGGGGTATGTATTGCGATGCTTTATAATTTTAAATAAAAATAGTATTCATGGATGCTTATCTCATCTTATAAATTATTTTGAGACGAATAATTGTAAAGCAAAATTAATATTTTATGCTTAAAAACAGTGCTCTAACTGCATTTCTTTGGCGACCGCCGCTAACAATTTTGCTTACCCTCTTACCGCCATGCTTTTTGAGCTCTTCACTTCCGGAGCACTCCACTGACACACAACGCTATCGTTTCCATGGTGTGCTTGGCAAGCACTGCTTGCCCGCAAAAAAAAAAAAAGTGCCTTCGAAAACTTCGTCGGATTCCTTTGCAGCTGAAACTACACGTCTTTATCTACCTTTCCACATAGGAACTTTGATGATTTAGGCATTTATCCCTACGCTGTACCATTCCAGAATAACCCGTTCATAGATCTCCATTGGCTGTAAAGACAGTCAATGGCTCATGGCACATTTGAGCTCCTCGTCAGTCTCAAACCTCTGACCACCCAGAAATCTTTTCATGGGACCAAAGAGGTGGTAGTCTGAGGATGCTAATTCCAGACTGTAGGCTGGGTGATCCAGAACCTCCCAACCAAAAGGGACCAGTTTTGCTTTGACGACGTTGGCCATATGTCGCCGTGCATTGTCATGAAGAAGTCGAACATCCTTTCCTCTTTCTGGTCACTTATCCTGAATAGCACGCCACAGCTTAGTCAACATTTCACAATAGGTTGTGGCATTGATGATTGACCCATGAGACAGGAGCTCTGTATATAGGATGCTTTGCATATCCCAAAAAACCAAAATCATAATCATCCGAGCTGAAGGAGAAACTTTGAATTTTTTTTGCGAACGGAGAATTTGGATGCTTTTAGTTTTAGGCTCAGGTGTGAAGTGCAAGACCTAGGATTCATCTCCTATGTCAATGCCATTCAGAAACTTATTTTCCTCTTTGTTGTACTGCTGCAGATGTTGCAGATTGCATCCAATGAGAACAGACTTCTGTATTCAAGCTTCTCATGGAAATCCGTAGGATATGTGAAACGTTTCACTCACTTCTTTCAAGAAAATGCGATGTTTTTCTCTGATTGTGTTGTTAATGTCTTCGATAATGGTTGCCTCTGTTTATCAGCAAGGCTAACTCTTCTTTCCAGAAATATTTTACATTATCTGTACTCATTGGAATAGTCCGGACAGTCTGCACCCTAAATTCTACCATTTCCCCATGAATTTCCACTAGTTTCTTATCTTTTGTGAAAAGAATCCTTATAAGAGCTCGCTGTTCCTTCTGCTGTAGACAATGTGATAGTAGCAGCCTTTTTTAAAATGATGGGTAGCACATAGTGTGCGGGAACAATTCTCATTATGCAATGTCTGCGCATGTACTCAGCCTTCTTTTTGGCTATGTTAACTTTTACACAGCCACTATCTTTCCTCCGTTAAAAAATAAATGGCGTTATTTTCTGATATCCCTTTGCATCATGCATACATAACGATGTAGTTCAAACCAAAGTTGTCTTCCTAGCATAAAGAAACCAGACTGAACTTTGCAAAGTGATACATCAGTGATAGTTAACTTTGGAGCCATGTTGCTTTTAGTGATGAAAAAAGTTTAATTTGGATGGCCGAGACAGTGTTCAGTACTACTGGCATGAGTTCGTCAAAAACCAGCATATCTTTCACAGAGTGTTCAGGTGGAGGATCGGTTATGATATGGGCTGCTTTCACCGAGCGAGAGAAGTTCCAAGTGGCATTTGTTTCTTCTCCATGATCGAAGGCAACCGACTACCAGGGCATCTTGAGCAACTTCCTCCTTCCTCTTCGAGAGCAGTTAAATGATCCAGAATTCATTTTTCAACAGGACAATGTGCCAATACACAAAGCAGCATCAACTTTGGAATGGTTAAAATCCCACAATATCACATCAATGAACTGGCCTGCCTGCAGTCCCAACCGTAACACGATTGAAAACTTGTGGGGTTATCTGGTTCGAGTGGTTTATGCTCATGGAAAATCGTGTAACAGTATCTCCGACTTGAAAAATGATATACAGACCGCGTGGGACCAAATAACTCCACAAAAACTTGAAGCTCTTCTGAAATCGAAGAGACTCGATGTTATTGAAGTGAGAGGACGTCCAAGAAAATACTGATCCACAAAGTTAAAAAGATTCTCAAGGAAAATTCATCCTGGTCTCAAACTTTTTTCTCAACCTTCTTACAGCAAAAGTTATAGTTTATTTTATTTTGCAATTATTTTTAGTTTTTTTTTTTGGAAAAGATCAAGTTGAATGTGACAATCAGCATATGTATCACTATAATTCATCAAAAAGTTTGTAATTCAGTTGTCTATTTTTTGAACTGTGATTGTTTGAAACTTTTTTCCACCACTGTAAATGGCATTATAACTTTGATATTGTACTTCAGGACTCTAATTGAGCGGTATCGCATTGCAATTTGCGATTCAAACTGTGCTCCATGCAATACATTTCGAATTTTGTGTAGCAAATTTGCACTCAAAATGGTTTACGTGGAACAGCTAAATTAAGAGGAGACTGAAAATTAGAATCTGTAACTAAAATCTTTCAAATGAAGAATCTTCCAAATCCTAATGAAATGTATTTATAAAAGTGTCTTCCAAATTTACCTATTGTTCACTTTCTTCATCTGCATTCTCTTCATTTTCATTGGGTAAAACATCATAAGGAAGGCCAGCAACACAAAAACCACATATTTCCTTCATCTTTCCGCCATCGACGAATACACTTTTCGTCTATACCCATTTCCTTTAGCAATCGGAGTCCTGGATACTTGGTCGATAGTCACTTGAGTCATGAATCCTGATGTAGATCGAGAGTCGAAATTGAAACCACACTGACTGCCAAGCGAAAGCGACCCCTTATATATCCCCCACCACTGTGATACTCCACCAGCGGGCATTGAGTATCCTGATTGGTTGAGACCAATAGCGATGATGGTGCCTCCTGTTGGCGAAGACTGAAACTAGTACAGTTGATCATTGAATGTTCGCAGTATGAGGCACATTATCGTGCAATAATGGGGGCGGGGGGGTCATTAATTGTCCTAGTTACCCTATCTCAATAAAAAGTACTAAATTTGAAATACTAGAATAAATCATTAGATGGTCAGTGAGGCTTTAATTGTACGCCAACTTCAGCTGTTCAAATTAATGATGAAAAATAGGAAAGAAAATTCCGCAGCCTGGATTCAAACCAGGAACCTTTGGCTCAGACTGCCAGCGCGCCAACCAATTGCGCCACTGTGGCCATGAAAGCGAACCGCTATTTACATGACCTTAGGGCTTGGTTGGAGCAGTTACCTAATCCGCAGGCCGGGACTATCTTTCCTAGGATTTACGCTTTTGAAAAGATAGTCCTGGCCTGCAGAATTTTCTTTCCTATTTTTCATCATTGAAATACTAGTCTTATTTCTTTTATTGTTTATGTGAACTGAAAAACTGTGCTGTTGTTTTTGAATGTACTGCTACATATTTTGACAAAGTTTGTTTAGCAGTGACGCTACATAAAATTTTTGAAATTAATAGATCTTTGTACTCTTTAGATAGATTCTATTACTCTAAGATTATTGCCCTACTTATATGAAATCTGAAATTATGTAATATGGAAAATACCTTGACCAAAAAAAAAAAAAAGATTTAACTCTGCTGTTGAGTACATGATTATATGTTTAGATAGGCAGATTTTCAAATGTTATTTTGATTTACATATTGTATAGCATATATTTGCTGTAAAATGTATGCACTTCATTATACTTTCAATGTGATCTTAATTTTTTTTTTTTTTTTTTTTTTTATATATAAAATCAACAGATGAAGGATTTGAATTAAAACATGACAAACCTTTTCTCCTTTCAATGGCGAACAGAGGGAAAGATACCAATGGTTCTCAATTCTTCATGTAAGTCATAATTGCTTGTTTGAGATTTAATTTAATTCTTTTTATATGTAAGTTTTTGTTAGATGTATAAGATGTCTGTGTGTAAAATTTTATCTTTTTTATAGATTTTCACCATTTCTTTAAAAAATTAAAATTAAAATAATGTGAATCCACTATGTATTTCTGTAATACACTTAACAATCAGAAAGCATTTTATTTTTTTTAAATTGTAGATACGCTTGTCAATTACATACGGTAGGCCTGCATTCTTTTTATTTATTTTTCTTTCAAACGCCAAATGATTGCTTAAAAATTAATAAAATGCTGCGTTTGCATTTGTGGAGTGTTATAATTAGAGTGGACTGCTTTTGGAGGATTGTAAATTGAAAGTGGTTCATTGAATAAAAAAAAAACTGTGAAATTCTGGGAGTTCCATACAGAAACGGTATTAAACAAATATCATTCATCATTAGGATATTTTTTCTAAGGCGTTTTAGGAATTTAATTGTTATGATCATTGCATGTATTTTCCCCCTGCAAAATCATGATTTTTTTTTAATAACAATTTCATTTGGTAAGTTATTATCATAAAAATAGATTTTGTTCTTATATAAAAAATTAAATACTGTTTCCATTTATATTTGAATTATATTTAATTGTAACTGTTTACTATTTGTAATGATTAAATTTAAAATGTTTAAATGTACATTAACATATTGTTGACTCTAAATGTCTTTGACACTAAGCTTCCCCTTGAACAAAGATTATAATTTTTACTTATAACCAAGAATTGCTGTAATTTTTGGAATATAATACGCATCTGTTTGGTTTTTTTTTTAATTTTTTTTTTTTATTGAATTTTGAAAACTCCTGTGTTTGATATGCATCCAAGTACTATATACTCCCAGTGGATTGAAGCAAAACAAATTTTAACATTAAAGGATGGTATGAAAATAAAATCTTTATGTACATAAAACATCAATGAAATCAACAATCAAAATACTATTATTTTAAATCATGATTTTTTTTTTTTATTTTATTTTTTTTTTTTAATTACAATCTGCTGGGCTAATGTTGCATTACAAATTTAGATAATACATAACAAAATATAAATCCTCTTTTCCCACAATATACTGTAAGCATTCTTAAATATTAAAATAAAATAAATAAATAATTAATTACATTGCCCGGCAAGAAAGAATAAGGAAACTGATGCTTGCATAATTGAAAAAAACTCGTTCAACCACTCAAAAAGGGAAAGGAAACGGGGTATTACTGATGCCAGGAATAAGTAATACCCCGTTTCTTGTTCGCATCTGATTGGTTGAATGAGGTTTTTTTCATTTATGCATGCGCCAGTTTCCTTTTTCTTTTGTGCCGGGCACTATAGTATTAATTATCCACATGCTGTTTTACTATGTTATAATTATATTAAAAAATGAAAATTTATTAATAACATTATAAAATACATTTACACTTCAAATCCTTCAAAATCAGAATTATTATTATCCAAACAAAATAGTTCCAAAATATCAGCAGGCAGTTCTTTGTTAGACCTCAGTACCCCTTGCTCATCTTCGTGTGTCTCAATTAAATCATCCACTGGGGTAATCCCTGCTTTCATAAAAACATTTTTGATTGTACTTATTGTAACTCTCTGCCAAGCAGTATTAAAGCAAATTAAAGTACTTCTATAGATTGTTTAATGTACTGAATTGGATTAGCTTTTTTGATGAAACATTCTTAGATGATTTTGAAAGATGGACGCAGTGACAGTAGAAAAGCTTTAATGATTGCGGATTTTTTAGATGAATGGTTGTCGCCATTTTGTTTTTGAGAATTTACCTTTGCAATGATATTTTACAATGGAAAATTGAGGGAAAAAAGTGAATTAAAGTACTGCATAATATGTTATTGTATAGACTGTGCTGTAATATATCTATATAGCTTCGTTTAGTGTCAGCCCCCCCCCCCCCTGGTTCCAGTGCGAAAATCTTCACAACAATGTCAGATTATTATACGTAATTTTTTGCAGTGATGATTTTTAACTTTTATTTTTGCCTCTATATAACTGCACTCTACATAACGCCAAATTTTAATGGCAAGTCCATATAACGAAGTTTTTTTCCAGAAAATAAAAACTTACAAGGGAACCCCACGAAGTTAATGGAAGGCACCCTTTTTTTTTTTGCACGCAAACACACCGTGGAAGCGATAGCGTTACGTGGCAGCGGAGCGCTCCGGAAGTGCAAAGTTCAACAAACATGGCGGTGAGAGGGGAAGCAAAATCGTTAGAGCCACACGCCAAAGAATTGCAGTTAGGGCACTGTTATTAAGCACAAGACTTTAATTTTGCTGTACAATTATTCGTCTCAAAATAATTTATAAGATGAGGTAAGCATCCAAGAATACTATTTTTATTTAAAATTATAAAGCACCACGAAACATACCCCCTCACCAACGCAACGTATTACTCGACATTGCACATGAAACCAGCCTTGTCCGAAAATTTATGATTACCGAATTACTTAATAAAATGAAATAATAAATTAAGGAAATGGTTATTACTTACTAATTACATTTTTTACTGGAAGGAAATTTCAGTTAGCTAATTGTAATAATCTATTTTTAAAAGCTAAGTTTGTTTAGAAACTTGAGAATCCATTCAGTTGTCGTCTGCTGTCTAAATCCATTGATTTCATGTGAAGTGGATTCGTGCTTATTGCTAAGTAGTGGAAGAAAGAAGTTCCGTTAAGCGCATTACTACACATAGACCACTTTAACAATGGAATTCTTGTATGGCTATGTGTGCTCAAATTTTTTCGTTTTCGTGGTTTATTTTGAAAGAAACAAAATTTCACACTTTCCTATTTTGCAAGCATCTATAGTAGCTTCAGATGAGTAACATATTTCAATTTGGTGGAAATCTGTAACATACATGTTCGAGGGATTCCCTTGTTAGTTATATGGACTTGTCGTTATAAATTTGGTGTTATATAAAGGGAGCACTGTACACGTATTATATTCCGAAAATGATGTTATTTATTGATAAGTGTATTCTGATGTGTTTGATTAGTTCTAAGGGATTTTTGTTAATATGCACATTTTTCACAAGCTATTAGCTAAACTGATTTACAATTTCAAGGATTACGTTCAGATTAAAAAAATTTCATCAAGTTCCTAATTAATTTTATTTTTCTTTCGTTCCTTTTCTTTTTCTTTTCTTTTTAATTTTATGAGCGTTGTGGCAAATTTGCCTCGCATGTAAAATTAATTTTTAATACCTTTTTTGCTGCTCTCATTTGCAAGTCTCCAAAGTGCTCACCTTTAATTTTAACAACTCGATAAAACTTGAATGAAAACAAGTACGGATACAAATAATCTTTAAAATAAGTTCATCGTTATCTTTCTTGCCATGATTATAAAATGGCAACTTCAAAAAAAAAACCTCCCAAAAATTTGTAGCCCAATTTGTATTCAAAGTGTTTTAAAATGGTTTTTTTTCTTTTTGTTTTTCCGTCTGTTTCCAATTAGAACTGCGATTTTAAGATCTTTGAAAATTCCAAGTGAAGGTAACGTATCTGAGAGAAAGTCTTAAAAAAAAAAAAATAAAAGATGAAGATTTCATTGCAAAGAAGAACGTAACCTTTAACATGTGAATGTTTACTTCATTTTTACATAAACTATTATCAAAAAATATCTAAGTTAACATTTGTACTTAAAAAATCTTTTAACTTTCGCTTGCTTGTTCTTCTGTATTTTCAAGTACAATTGTTCAAGGTGTTATTCCTTATAAAATTTTAAAATAACCCTTCCACAGTTTCCTTCTTATATGTGGTTTATCACAACAAAAATTGTCATGTGGATTATTATTAAAAATGTACAATTTTTATAGATTAACATTTACTTAAAGCAATTTGTTTGAAGAATTTTGTTTAAAAGGAAGTCAGCAGTCTGCCTAACCTTCATTTTTTCTTACTTTCTTATTTTTTATTTTAATCATCTGCTTGCTTAATAGTAGTACGAGAAATCACTTGAACTTTTGTTTTGAAATTACACAAGAACATTGTGCACTCTTTTTAATCTGTAGAAAATAAGAAAAGCAGTGTTAATGTGCGTTTTCCATATATCTTCCTTTAGAACCACCAAACCAGCTCCACACTTAGATGGGTGAGTATGATGCCTTCTTTTTCTCTTAAAAATAGTTTCACAGTCTTTCTACCCTACCAATGGGAATTTGCTTCTTGTTTATAGCTTCATACAGATTAACAGTACTGGTGATAAAGATATCATTATTTTAAGGATGATTTTTATGTATTTATCAGTAACTCAAAGATACTGTGGAACAGGTGTAATGAAATGTGTATGACATGACTGTATGTGTAAATACATGGTAGTAAAGTCCATAGTTTTACAGAAAAATCCATTGTATCATCAAACCAACAGGGTTGGATTGAAAATTTACATGCTATTGACCATGAAATCTGATTCAAGTTACGTTACTTGTATTTCCCTCAACATATTCATAGATCATCTTACTTCCCCTCACTTGATTCATCATTCTCCAGTTTCTTGATTCTCTCTTGGAAATAACCTTCTTTGCACCATATTTCTGTGTCCAATCCATTCTTTGATTTCCCCTTTGCTTCTGGTGTATAGTGGTGAACCCAGCTTTCATCCACGACTGTGAACCATTTCGTGAAATATGCTGGATTACTTTTAAATACTTCTAAACCATCAACTGAGGTCTGGGCTCAAATGAGTGTTTTGAGTATCCATCACGCAGAATTTTTTTAAAACAAATTATTATGTAAAAATACAAACTGTGTGTGCCTAAGAAATTCACACAACTTCCTCAAGTGCTTGTAACATTCTCCCCAAGTCCTTTTTAAGGGGACCTCCTGGCTAGTTTTCAGACATCCAGCTTAATAACAAAAAATTTAATAACATTTCATTATCTGCTATTTCTTTTTAATTTTTTTCTGCCCAACTATTTTTTCACTTGAGAAAATTTTTCGCAGAAAGCACTAACTCTTATTCAACAAGCTGCCTAAACCATTTGTCATAGATTTTATCCACAATTTCTTGTTTGGTTGACACTGGTGTCCATATGTCCATGCTTGAATTTTGAAATCCAGAAGCACCATGGCGGAAAATCCCTAAGAACTGCATCCATCCTAGATTTGATTCCATTTGTAGCTTTCCCTCCAAATGAAATTATTTCATGATCATAATACAATACAATACAATACAATACAATACAATACAATACAATACAATACAATACAAAAATTGAAAACAGAGTTGTATCACCCGAGTGTTTGTCAAAACTAAAACTGTTTGATAGATTGATATGACATTTGCATTTGTTTCATATGAAATTACTGCTGTGACAACAACATAATAAAAAAGCTGATGGCATTGACTCCAAAATCTAACTACTGAGCAACCGGGTAACAACTTTTTTCCCGATAGTGTTTTTGTCTATCAGGAAAAGCCTTTCTTTTACCAACTTAAATTACATTCACTTGCTGCATGTTTGGTCCACTTTTGTAAGTTTGCTAGGCAATCCCTTGAGTGCATAATTATATTTAGTCAAATTCTGAATTTGTCAATAGTTTAAGATTCGCCTGAATCACTGACAGGCAACCCTACGTGTGCCACATGAGGATTAGGCAAACTCAAACTATTCCATTCGTTTCCAAGTTCTGCCCACAAGATCATTCAAACCTCGATAAGTGTATATACAAACAAGCGGATAAATGCAAAACTTAAAGGCAATCTCTGTGTGTTGTAATGCCAAATATCAGTTGTCTCAACAGGGCCTTAGAGAGTAATTTTATCGGGGTACTGTTTCTTTTAGGGTCCTTCTCTTCATTAGTAATCTTCTTTTCGTGATTGTACAGTGGCTGGATAAAAAGTGATGGCAAGCAATGCTGCTACCTCATTGATCTGAGTCACATGACCTTGGACTTCTGTGAAGTTTAGAACAAAAGGTCAGATGAACTAGTGCATCGAGTAGTAATGGTTTTATGATAATCAGACAAATACTGCAGAGCCTTAAAATACCAGAGCCTAATACAGGTGTCCTAATGACACCCATGGGGTAATACTGCAACATACTGTCCCACCAAGGCAGACTGTAGAAGTGTCTTACTACTGTCGTTTCTTGCAACACCACTTTTGTCCAGTTTTAAGGAGAAAGCAATGGCACTTTCGGCTAACACCGTGACATATCTTCTCTACTGCTGGGGAACAGAAGTACTGGAACATTCTCTATTCTCACCTGTTGAGTCCATGTGATTACAATTTCTTTGCCAAAATGAAAGAGCCACCAGTAGGAAACCATTACAACACAAAAATTGCCATTATCAGTGTCATAGAGCAGTCACTTCGAGACATGAACAGAGATGGATGTGCTGATGGTGTACAATGCCTTTTAGATGTATGGCAGGTGGGGGTAAATATGGGGGAGGGGGCGATTACATTGAAGAAATGTAAGTGATCTAATAATAAAACCTTTTCATAAGTATAAGCACTATTGCATTGTTTTTCACCCAACCCTTGTATACGACTGCAGCATTTTACAGCATATAAGAGGCAACTCGAAACACAACAATACTAATCTGTTAAGGGGAACTTGAGGGTGAGATAATCGGATTGGAAGATAATGATCAGATCTTAAGGAAATTTTCCATGATGATTGCAGATGCCTTGAGTATCTGAAATATACCAAGTTTAATTAACCCTTTATCCCCATTAGTTATGGAGGTATGTGCCTTTCGGATTTTTCCTATCTCTACATTTTTCAGCTGAACCATTCAAGATAGAAACACCATTGAAAAAATCAGATATTTTGCTAGAGGGTGACAAGGACAGTAATTTTCTTTTATAATTATTTTATGGCATGTTACTTTAAAAAGCAAGTACTGTTTGTTTTCTTTCAATATTTTTTTTCTTCTGCTCTTTTCTCGAAATTTTTTTTTCTGGGATGTGCATTAAACGGATTCAGACCTTTTCCAAAATGCTGAAGATCGTAAAAATCTATCCACTAGAACTGAAGATATCTGTACCGAAAGAATCATTTTTTTTGAAAAATTAGAATGCAAGAAATTCAGTTTTTAACTTCTGTCTCCTGCTGCTAAACTATTTCTCATTTCAAGTGACCATCTAGTTGACGAGGCAATAATGCAACAGGAACACGTAGTTCCAGTCGGGTAACTTCAAAACCTGAACAAAATTTTGTACATTCGTGAAAAGTGAAAGAGATGCTTTTGGTTTTTTGTTATATCATGTTACTATTTTGTGTTATATGCATTATTTATTAAAATACAAATTAATAAATATATAAAATTTTTATAGTACAAATTTTTAATAATTTATTGACAAACTTTTAATAATTTATTTTAATATTCAATTTTTAATATTTTTCTTTTTAAAATTACATCTGCAATTTTTTTATAATTTATTTTTTAAATTTAATCTGTAAAATTTTTATATTTGATTTTTAAGATTAACTCTGCAAATTTTTATTATATTTATTTTATTTTCAAAATTAACTTGACAGATTTTTTATGATTATTTCAAAAAATGTTTTTCAATTTTTTAATGTTTTAATTTAAAAATTTTTATTGGCCAAGGTTTGATGTTTTAAATTTTTATAGACATTTTTGATATTTGATTTTTCATGTTTTATTTGGGATTTTTAATACAGGGTGATTCAGTCAATTTCTGACCATTTCACTCTAATGACGTGCGTTAGGGATAAACAATTTAAAGAATATGAGCGCCATATCGAATTTCTAAATAGTTGGAGTTTATTGTTGCAACGGCGCTGCATGAAAATCGTATTGTTGAAAAATGGCGCCCGCTTTATCAACAGAGCAGAAATGCAAGGTTGTCGAATGGTATTTCGAGACAAAATCACCTGTAACCGTGCAAAGAAAGTTCTGGAAGGAGTATAAGTGTTGAGACGCACCAGGCAGGGAAGCAATCATGGATTTTGTCAAGCAATTTCGTGCCACTGGATGTGTTAAAGGCAAGAAAAAAGGCGGGAGCGAAGCTCGTGTTCGAACGGCCGAAGTTGTCGAAAATGTTCGCACAAGGTTGGTCGATTCCCCTACCAAAAAATCTGTTCGCCGCCTATCCATTGAAGAAGGGCTGTCGTATACCACGACGTGGCGAATTTTGAGAAAGGATTTACACCTGTTCCCGTATAAGATCCATGTTTATCAGGAGTTAACAGACACTGGAAGACAGAAGCGACAACAATTTGCGATGGAGTTTGAAGCAGAAACGGAAGCCAATCAGGACATTGTGGACAACCTGTGGGTGTCAGATGAGGCCTTCTTCCATCTGTCAGGTGACGTTAATAAACACAACGTTCGTTTTTGGGGTTCCCCGCACCCTCATGAGATCCATAAGTCACCTCTTCATCCACGAAAGGTTATGGCTTGGTGCGCAATTTCCAAAAGAGGCATCATTGCTCCGTTCTTTTTTTTGAGGGCACCGTAACGTCACAGGCTTACCTTAACATGTTGGAAACCTTCATCCCCGAGCTGCGAAGGAGGCGTATACCGCTTCGACATCAATGGTTTCAACAGAATGGGGCTAGGCCTCACACCACTAATGAAGTGCTAGACTTTCTCAATCAGAAATTCGGAAATCGTGTCATTTCAAACAGGTTTCCAGATCGATTTGGGGGTGGCTTTCTTTGGCCCCCTACGAGTCCTTACCTATACCCATGTGATTTTTATCTCTGGGGGTTCCTTAAAGACTGTGTGTTCACTATAGCACCAAGAACCCTAGACCACCTGCGACAAAGCATCATCGACTGCTGCACCCTTGTGGATGCAGAAATCCTGGATAGAGTTATGAACAACTTCACCATTCGGCTGTGAGCAGTTCAAAACGTTCGTGGTGGCCACATTGAACATTTCATCAAGACTTTTCTACAGGAATAAAAACTCCGAACTGCCTAAAATATCATACTGAAATGCTAAGTTTGTAAACATTAATGGGTCAATAAATCAAAATACTGAAATGGTCAGAAATTGACTGAATCACCCTGTATCTTAATTTTATGATTTTATTGATGATTGCCCGTTTCACAGAAATGATCAGGATTCTCCCCAGCTTCCTCCCACGTGGTCTAACAAACATGTTTATCCTTTTGAAAGATTATTCCCATATTTTATATTGTATATACTCTTGTATAAGCTGAGCCCCTTCCCCCCCAAAAAAAATGTCCCCTAAAAACCACATTCGTCTTAGAGTTAGAGTTGATGAAAGTTCTTATAGCAGAGGGCTCTTAAAGTGGAGTTTACAAAAAAATAAAAATATTTATTATTATAATTTATTATTATTTTTTTCGAATTTATTTATTAACCCTTTCACTGCTTAAATAAAATTTAGGAAATTTACAATTAAGAATAAGCAATAAAATATTAAAACATTTTTACTAAAAAATAGTACAAGATAAAATAAAGATATAAAATAAAAAGGAAAAAAATAAAAAAGTAAAGAAAGAAATAGATTTATGTAGATACTGTCTTTTTTTTCCTGGTAGATCAGGTTTTACCCCTATCCTGATACACACTTTTCATTGTCAGTATGTTCAAGCCTGCACAAAATAGGTCAATGCATGAGGGTAACTAGACGGTCACTTTTTTTTTTTTTTTAATAAATAAACTTTTATTTCATTGACTCATGCAAAACTCATAGAATTTTCTAAATAAAAAGCCTCGCTTTCAAAAAAAAAAAATGCCGTCAATGAGCGAGTTTTTTTTTGTTGGGTAGTTGCCATGTGAAAAATCAGTTTTTTATGTGCATTTTTCGCATAATGGCAGATAATTGGCGTTTTCGGCAACTCAAATCTGACGATTTTCTGACTTGCATCTGAGCTGAAGATTGAAGCGACATTGACCTGCAGAATAGATGATTAGATGGCTCATTTAGAAACCTAACATGGCTTGCTTAAAAATAAAAATGGCGATTAGTAATAAAATCCTCACTGTCCCAAGCCAATTGAAAAAGCGTTAACGACTATCAGCTGCTGTTGCCATTTTCGAGAGGGAAGAAAACTAAATATTTTTAAAACTATCGGAATAAAAATACAATCACTTTCCTGTAGTCAGAGGGAAAATGTAGTGAAACGGTCTGACTATAGTGCTGCACGCTTGAAGAATATTGCAGCACAGTTTAATTATGTTTACATTTTTTAAAATTTTTTCTGGCAGTACAGCCATGCAATTTCACAATGCATGGCTGTGTCACGACACACCCTTTTCAGAAACCCCTACCACTGATTAAGGAGGGTAATACCCCGTTTTTTCCCTTAATCTTTTATCTTCCTTCATCCCTGCTATAGTGGACAAAGGAGAGGCTACGTCATGGATTAATTTTCTAACTTCTCAGTCAAGAATTCTTCGACTGACCTTTACGTCAAGATTCTGACTAGATTATGACATCACAAGTCCTCTGTCAGATAAGTTTTCTGAGCAGTCAGTAAGAATCAGTTGCCGAATGTTTCGTGCCTCAGATTCAGTCAGATCTGACTCCCTAATATCCCTGCCGGCCAGGTGGCCGAGAGGGCTAGGGCATAGGCTTTCTAGTTCTTGAGTCTGCCTGGTCGTGGGTTCGAATCCCGCTGTGGGCATGGATGTTTGTGTTTGTCCCGGGCTGCGTACAGATATAACTTGTGTAAAAGGCGCAAAATGACCTAAGTAGTTGACACCAAAATTTCTAATAAACCAACCAACCAACCTAATATCCCTAATATTTGGACTGAAATTTAAATCTGGAGGTATGAAAAACTATTTTTGATAGTTATGATAGTGAAGTTATTAAAAAGAAAAAGAAAGAAAGAAAGAAGAAAAAAACCTTATGCAGATTGATTGTAGAGATATTAAAGATAATAAAAATTTTTCGTGATTTTCGAATTATTGACCTGAATTTACGGTGACCATAACGTGCCCTGCGAAAAATTAAGCATCCTTTTTTTAATAAAAAAGATAAATATACAGGGTGTTTCTAAATTATCTCCCGTGTTATACATGTTTGTTACAGATTTTAACGTGATTTTTTTTATTCACAAAGAAAAACTCAAAAGGTTTCTTAGCCTTGCGTGAGTTGATAATGAAACACGGTTGGCGTGTTGTTCCATTTTCGCAAGACGCAGTAAACAATGGGAGTGTTCAAGAAAAAGCTCAATGCTTGTTACTGCTTGCGAAATTTAAGTCAATGATTACAATTCAGAGAATGTTCAAAACAAAGTTTAAAAAGGATCCTCTAAATCATAAGTCAATCAAGCTATGGCATGAACAATTTTTAAACACAGGCAGCCTGTTAAATAAAAAGGGTGCTGGTAGACCTTTAGCGACACCACAGAGAGTAGAAAAGGTCAGGGAGGTGTTCAAACATAGCCCCCGTTAATCACTTTGCCAAGCGACTCGTCAATTAGATATGGCAATGACATCTGTACGTAAAATAGTGAAGCACCGCCTACAAAATCCAGATGATGCATGAACTGAAGCCAGATGACTGACTGAAGTGCAAGAAGTTTGGTGAGGATATGTTCCATAATGATCCCACCTTTCTTGGGGACATTTTGTTTTCTGATGAGGCAACATTCCATACTTCCTGAGCAGTAAACCGACATAACTGCCGCATTTGGGGCTCACAAAACCCCCACGTTCTAAGGGAGCACATACGCGACAGCCCAAAGGTTAATGTCTGGTGCGGTTTAATGCACGATCGAGTAATCGGACATTTCTTTTTCGCTGAAGGTACCATCACCGCTACAACCTACCTAGATATGCTGGAGAACTATCTCATGCCATAGGTAGAAGAACTGCAGCCCAACATACTCTACCAACAAGACGGAGCACCTCCTCAGTGGGGCCTGCAAGTTAGGCAGTGCCTTGATACAAACTTTCCAGGATGATGGATTGGAAGGGATGGGCCAATCCCTTGGCCCCCTCGCTAACCCGATGTGAACCCTCTGGATTTTTTCTTTTGGGAATATGTGAAAGACAGAGTGTACAAGACCAACGTTTATGACATTGAAACTCTCAAGAACAGAATAGTTGAAACAATAGCGAAATCACCCCCGAAATGCTAGCCCGAACATGGGAGGAAATCAAGTTTGCTTTGGCCGTCTTCACGCCATAAATGGGGTGCACATTGAAATTTATTAAGGCATGCTAAGAAACTTTTTGAGATTTTCTTTGTGAATAAAAAAATCACGTTAATATCTGTAATAGTTTTTGAGTAATTAACATGCTTAATACAGGAGATAATTTAGAAATGCCCTGTATATTAATTGGATATTGATAGATTCAATTGTTTAAAATTACAGTGTCTCAGAATTGTTCAGGATTCTTCACGGCTGTGTTTCAGATTAGCGTTGTAAAAAATATGGTCACCCTACCCGAAATTCAATTTTCACCTGCGGCGACTCATTTTTATTCATGGTTGGAATAGGAACAGGTTACCTTTAACTTACTGACATATCGCAGATATGGGACAACAAGGCTATCTCCAGGTTTCCTAAAGATTACAACGTAGTCAATGTGGAAGCTCAATAATAAGGTAGGCTCCTGGTTTGCAGATCATCCTTTCCAAATCTCCGTATGAGTGTACATCAGCTTTTTGTTGGTTGGAAAGGTGGAATTCCTGATCTGCAAGCCCAGGTGCCTGCCTTATCAATGGGTGCCTGCCTTACCACCTTCACTACCTTGTAGTCTTCAGGACACTTGAAGGCAGCCTTTCTGTCAATATCTCAGTTAATAGAGCGACAAGAGTGATATTCGTGGTCCCTGGAATATTTCCTTATGTTTTTTCGGTCAATATTGGTACCTCATGTTTGGAGTATTAACTCCAGTTTAAATTTATTACAGTATGGACCCGATCGAACGTGGTCGTCAGGAGCTATGATCCAGCGACTGTGTTAGAATTGCGGTACATCAAGTTTTGAAGATTAGAAATGGTATCTGGTCTATTTAGCTAGTGAAATTTCAAACTCTTATCAGGTTAAAGTCTTCATGGGGATGTCTGAAATCTTTACTAATCTTCCCTACCAGACCCCATTAGGGTTTAGTTTCTCACCTTCTCCCTTCATGGAACTTAATTACGCTAGGTTGAGAGGTGTTGAGTAACCTAATGTTCAACAGATAACAGGAATCGGTCATTGATAAGTTGAATAAGATAAATGAAAAGGGTATGGAATTTGATTGACATATTTAAGAGTTTTTTTCCCAGTGCAATAAAAGGGACAAAGAAAGGTTAAAACGATTTAATGAAAAGAATATTTAATGTTTGTTTGTATGCTGTGGTCAAAATCAAAGATTGTGCGAAAAAATTTGGATGGGAAAAACTCACCACCAAAGTTCCCTCTAATTTTTTGAGAGCTGTGCAGTCCAAAGTCAACTGTGGGCAATAGAAATTCAAACAAAAATAAATTTGTGAATAGTTTTAAAATTTATTCTGCAGGGAGAGTCAAAAGTTTGTACCTCTTCTTCTATCTTGGATACAAATGTAGTTATGCAAATTCCAATAAAGGGAGTGAAGAGGAAGTTGAGGGTGCTCTTTCTCATGGTGGCACTTTCAGTGTTGTCAACATGCAAATTAGGACATATGCAAATCGTATCTATTAAATCATAGGAGATACACACAAAACACAGAGCACAATGATACAGCACACTGCTCAGGAAATGGAATGAACATGGTTCTCTGCTTTGGTGAGACAAGACAAAACTATCATGCAACAGTTAGGTTGTATCAAGAAAAAGATACCCTAATCAACTCCATCCAACCCGTCATGCAATCAGACAAATTGTCTAACAGTTTCTAAATACAGGAACTGTCCATCAGCACCAGCGTCAACTTCGACAAAGGATACAGAATGATGAGGAAACTACAGTAGCAGTCTTGGCGGCAGTTACTGTAAACCCTCACATAAGCTGCCGATGTTGGCTCTTCTCAACGAACTATCATCAGGATCCTGCATATACATAGTTTCCACCCATATAGCTACACGGTCACCAGGAACTATTGACGTCTGATTACATTAGTCGCACCTCCTTCTGCAACTAGTTTCTTTGTTGCGTTGATGATAACCCAAACTTTGTTGACGAGGTGTTATGGTCGGATGAAGTCCAGTCTGGAATTGTCAATAGGCAGAAGAGAATCCTCGATGGCTGCGAGAACTGGAGGATAAATGTGTTGTGTGGGATGTACAATGGCTCCATTGTGGGACCATACTTTTATGAAGGAACTCTCACAGCAGAACGCTATAGAGATAAGATTTTTAACATTGTAGCGATGGATTTTATTGATGCTTTGTCACTAGCCTCTTATCAGCATATGTGGTATCAGCATGATGAAGCACCAGTACGTTACGGGCTAATTGTTCGTGAACGTTTGCAGGAGATGTTTCTGGATCAATAAATTGGCTGAGGAGGACCAGTTTATTGGCCACCACGGTCACCTGATCTGATGCCGCTTGACTTTATTCCTGTGGGGCTATGTCAAGGACAAAGTTTATGCCACACCACCTACCTCACAACAGGATATGCAACAACGAATTCAGGAAGCACGCAGGGCAATAACACCAATCAGATTTGTAAATGTAATGGCATCATTGAAATGCCATCCAGAATTATGGTGCAGGTGGATGTCACATTGAACACCTTCTGGATTCACCGTAAAGACTTAATTTATACACTTGACTGTTTGTAAGTAACAAACAATACAAGCGCCGATTGTTTAATTGCAGAGATTGCAACGTTTTTGGATGATCCGTTCATCGGATTTTGAAAACTTTTGTTTTGTTGCTTATTTGATGATGAACAAATTTGTAATTTTTTTTTTTTTTGGAGTATCAACACTATAAGTGCCAAGTGCCACCATGAGAAAAAGCACCCTCAACTTTCTATTAACTCCCTTTATAGGAATTAGCACAATTACATTTGTATCCAAGATAGCAGGGGG